>VYZV01022101.1:189396-225296 GCA_013401275.1 Pandion haliaetus | reverse complement strand
GAAAAGAGTGGACCAAATAGTGGCTGAGTCACTTCTGTTGTATGCCAACAAGTAGCTCATTTGCTGATTGGCCACCTGCCGCTGATCTGGATTATATCATACCAGGGAGCTGCTCCAGCTGGCTGGAGACTGGGGAATGTGAGCTGTAGTCAAGGATACCTGCAAAGCACTGGGAGCTGTAGTGAAGGGTCTTTGAAGAGAAGCACAGGGAAAGGCAAATTAGAGGGAGAGCAAGGGAAAAATAGAGGCAAGGAGCCAATTTCTGATCTCAGCATCACTGATGTCACCAATGAGAATCTGGTCTACAGAGTGCTGGGGAAAGAAGAAGAGAAACAGGTCAGAGGGAAAGGTGACAGACAAGCAGAGGTGACAGAGAGGGGATAATTAATCATGTCTCAACTTAAATCTTAATGACTATTCTTCATTAACACTTGTAATTCCTCTTACTCAGCCAAGAGCACAAAATTAATAAGATCTTTTTAAGAGACTGCTTTGTCTATCATAGCAGCTCCAGCAGTGATTTTTACTGGTGGCATACTCATTCTGCAGATCCATCTGAAGAGCAACATGCACAGATCTAATGAAGAGGAAGAGGTTTAAATCTCCTTGTGTTTCAGGTGAAATCCTATATTAACAAACTTCCTTATATTTATCATCTACTGTCTTGTGATGTTCTACACGCTTCCAAGGTTGCTTAATTTGCTGGTACTCTAAAGCTAGATCAATACCAACGAGGGCTTTTTTTTTAATTTTTCAAAGCTTCAACTACACTTTAGAACACATTCTCCTCAAAAAAAAAAAAAATCCAACAAACCCACAAAAAACCTGACCTTCCTGAAATAATTTCTTTTGAAAATGCTTATGTGTTGGAACTCTATTGATGAGTCAAAATAGATGAAAATAAATATTATGTTTGGTGCAAACATAACTGTTTAGTTATTTCACTGGATTATTTGTTCTGAAAGTAGTTTTTCATCTTTGAAAATTAAGAACAAAAGGTATGCATGAAGCATCATCTGCTTCCAAATATTCTTCAAGCTAAAGAAGTTATTTTTAATGAATTATTTGCTTATAATGGCTCCGTTCCAAATATGTTCGTTTTACAAACATTTACCTGAGCAAAATTCTTTGGGTAGGTTGACCTGCACCCATAAAAGTAAGGCAGAGCGAACAGCCAGTTTCATGTGTCTAAATATAGCTCGGGCTAATGTGATTTCAGTTACTGCCTTTCACTAAAGCGGATATGAGTCTCTGAAATAAGGTTTTGGAATTCTTTGTCCATTATTTGAATTGCAGTCTGATTTTCAGAAGTGCTATGTCTGAGAAGTCCCACTGAACTGGGGGGAAGGAGGCATTGTCTCTTATTCCTGTTGTGCAGATACTTGGAGCCCTGATGTAGCAACAAGATGTGCTATGTTGTTTTTCTGACCTTTGCATTAGAAAGTGCAATAGTTATTGCTGGAATTTTTTTTGCAAGTGTGAATTTAAAGGAGCTTGTCTTTGTTTTGAAACTGACAAACTTTGTCAAGATTGAAAAATAACCTCCCACTAAAAAAAGCAAAGAAAATTCTACTTCCAATTAGTGATAGTCTTGGACATAACCAAAACAGGTACTGCATATTAAAATCATGGACCTACCCCTGCCCCGAGAAACAAAACTGTCTTAAGTCAACAGCTTACATTTGAAAGATAGTTGAAATTCTCATTTCCAGATATTTCTGTTGCAGTTTGAATCTTTTTTCCTAGACTACACCAACCATCCAAATCTTCAAGTGGAAGCAGTTTTATGACCCCAGACTTGAGCACATGTAGAACTGCTGCTCATGCAGGACAGTCCTTGTGATTTCAGTAGGATTGCTTGCAGTATATAACACTCATCACACTTACAGATTTCCAGCTTGGAGCCAAAATGAAGCAGGTGTATGATTATAGAATTAACTCAGCTGACTGAGCTCTTTAAAAAGTCATTTGAATATGTAGCATGTAACTCTCCATGTAATGTACAGACCCCAGTTTTTAATACTGCTGGACGAGGTCATTCTCTCCTTCTAAACTGGAAAAGGTTTCGGTAAGGATAGATACCTATTAAGAAAAGTCACTAAGGGCATCAACAGGTTTGTATGATTCTTTGTAAAGGAGGTGAAATCATGTTATTCAGCAAATATTTATGTATAAGTTTAGGAAATATCTGTAGAGTTTTGCAACTCAGTTCCAAAGTTGAAGAAGTTTTAGAATGCGAGATGTCTTGCTGTAATAAGTTTACAAAATATCTTAATGCTATTATTTTGGAAAAAAATATAATTTTGCTTTGCTTTTCACTACTGTACGTAGTTTCTTCAGTAGAAATAAATTTTGTTTCCCTTTACAACAGCTGGAGCTGAGTTATGGTCCATGTCTTCCTGGTATAACTTGTCTAAGAACTTGTCCAAGTACAACTAAAACCAGGATAATTAGGGACAGAAACTTGCACTAAGCTGCTAGTGTAAACTCCAGTGTGCCATACATGCACCCAGTCAACTTCTTACCAAGACAGCTTTCCTAATGGTCCAGTGATGAAGGATCTCCCCACAGCCATCTTCCTTGGAAGAGATCTACTCCTTGTTGTATGCTCATTAAATAATAGGGGTTAAACCTAGGATGTGATTATAAAGGTTCCTTCCCTTCAAGCTTGATTAGCTTTTCTTTATCATGTCTTAAACAAAAGGTCTCTACATTGCCAAGAGAGCATTCTCCATTTTGCATGGGGTGATTGTGTGCACATAGAATCATTTAGGTTGGAAGAGACCTTTAAGATCATAGAGTCCGACCATCAACCATGCCCACTAAACCATGTCCTGAAGTGCCTTATCTACATGCTTTTTGAATACATCCAGGGGTGGTGACTCAACCACTTCCCTAGGCAGCCTGTTCCGATGCCTAACAGCCCTTTCAGTAAAGACATTTTTCCTAATATCCAATCTAAGCCTCCCCTGCTGCAATTTCAGGCCATTTCCTTTTGTCTTATCACCAGCCACCTGACAGAAGAGACCAGCACCTGCCTCACTACACCCTCCTTTCAGGTAGTTGTAGAGAGCAATAAGGTCTTCCCTCAGCCTCCCTTTCTTCAGGTTAAACAACCCCAGTTTCCTCAGCTGTTCCTCATAAGACTTGTGCTCCAGGCCCCTCACCAGCTTCGTTGCCCTTCTCTGGACATGCTCCAGTGCCTCAATGTCTTTCCTGTAGTGAGGGGCCCAAAACTGAACACAGTACTCAAGGTGTGGCCTCACCAGTGCTGAGTACAGGGGGACGATCACTTCCCTGCTCCTGCTGGCCACACTGTTTCTGATACAGGCCAGGATGCCGTTGGCCTTCTTGGCCGCCTGGGCATACTGCGGGCTCGTATTTAGCCGGCTGTCAACCAGCACCCTCAGGTCCTTTTCTGCTGGGCACCTTTCCAGCCACTCTTCCCCAAGCCTGTAGTGTTGCATACTTCCTTGCTTCCCTTTCAGCAGTTCATCCTCTCCTATCTTGCAGTCCTCACAGCTGCTAGCTTTAGAGGTGAAGCCCATTCTGCCTGAGTTTGCCCAAACCAGATTCCTCTTCAACTGTTTCCAAATAAAAATAATCATATTTCAAAGCTGAGTCTACAATTTTACCCATAAATTGGGAGCATTTGTTAGTACAAAGGAATGCTTAAGAAGATATGTATTAATGACATAGGGCCATAATTCTCAGACGGCCTGTTTTCAGAGAATTGCTTTGAGAAATACTCTTTAGTCTCTTACTAACATCCCTTTTAGATGCTACTAGTTTAAGATTCCCCTGATATGCACATTGCAGCTGGGAATAACAAGGATGTATAAGGAGCTGTTAGGAAATGAGTTGACACCTTTGACATGAATGAGAGCAGGGATCATGCTACCACTGATATGATAGTGGTGGTGGGTTGCTGTAATCTGTGGCAGATTGATTTCCTGCACGTTACAGAATACATGCAGATAAGTTCTTTGCATCATACATAGTAAAGAGACCCTGAAATCCCTAACAAAAATGTTTCTGCTCTGCATTGTACAATGAAGAATGATACCTCATGAATGTGAAGTATATGTACCAGAAATGCATCAAAAACATTTTTCTCTGAGGCTGAAATTGTGTTTCACGTGTTAGAAAAAATGGAATTTAGCACTATCCAAACAGATACTTTTTTCTGGTGATAATTCTTGCTGTTCTCCAAAAGGGTAGTATAGTTGTTCATACTATTTTCCTTTAATTCATCTGCTTGTACATTATTGTCTCTCAATTTCTCTAAGAATCAGAGTAAAGAAATTGATACTTCAGACCCACCTTTCTACCTCAGAAATGACAGGAAAGACATGATCCTTTCCCCAAGCAAGAACATTCTTTGTGCTAGCTTACAAACCACAGTCAGACAACGTATGGGAACTTGCTTGGGAAAATTCCCATGATTTCTTGGTAAAATTAGGGAAGAACCACTTGTTTCTCATTCTTTTATAAATCAGGTTGATGTAAAAAGCAGTCTCTATAAAGCTTGAATCAAAGCACAATACTCTTTTAAGTTGTCTAGATGCTCTACAATCTTAGGAACTGCACTTATGTAATGTAATGTAGGAACTGATGCCAGTTTTGATATAACGTTATTAATATTAGCATAAAATAATCAATTTTAAATGTAATTTATTCTTTCCAGCATGTTAAAATTATTTGATTCGTTGATGGTTCTTCAATCCAGTCACTTAGCCGTTCCTTTAACTTCCTGTAGTTCAGACGTTCCTTGCAAATACTGGAAATATTTTGAGTTTAAAAGAAGTGCTGAAATCTCTGTTTTAATCTTCACCGTATTTTGAAATAAGAAAACCAGCAAGGCATGCTTTAAATGCAAGCAGAAAGTCAAAGATGCTTCAGATATATAGCAGGTATTCATACAGCTTTTTGAACTCTCCAGGAACTGGATTTATATATTAAATATTCATAGCTGAGCTACGAAGCCTTTTGTATTTCTGTTTTGTTCACCTTGTGACAGGTTTAGTTGCAGGCAGAAGTTACTCCTTCAGATTGCTTTAGAGTTTTGGTGGTCCAGGATATTCTACGTATCACTGAAGTGTTGTACTGATAAAGTAAGGCTACTGTTGTTTTCCCACAATGACTTGGAAGTAGTTCTTTAATGTAAATAACCGTAATGCTTCACAGCTGGTAAAAGTGGTTTGCCTGTAACAGGTTCACATTTTGTTCAGAAACTGTAATTTCATTTTCTTCAAAAGCTGGATTTGTACTCTTGTAAAAGAAATTATAAGATGTCCTGTGTTCTTGAATTTTGAAGATGTTTTTAGAAAAAAAAGATTTTTCAGCTTCTAGATATAACTACACCTCCAAATATAATCAATGTGATCTATGCTATTTTCCCCTAATCTCAGTCATTAATTATCATTTTTCCCCATAACATTTTCCTAAGCATTGCAAATGAAGGGGAGCACTGAATACACCTAAAACAATAGGTTTTGATCCACTATGTCATTTAGCTTTTTCTGATACACCTGCCATTGCACAGGAAGAGAAAGTTTTTATAGCTGTGCACGGTTTTTTTCCTTTTTAAGCTTTATGATTGGAAATGTAACCTGGTATGACTACAGCAAAGAACACTGATTGCATGACACTTTGAGTATTAATGACATTGAGCACCATCTGAATACAAGTTGCTCCACAGAAATCTCTGAAAAAAGACAACAAAGTAATTTTATGAGACTGAGACTACTACTCCCACAGTTTCAACCACCAGAAGTACTCCTCTGTGGGTTAGTACCTTTTCTGACAGATTCATGGACCTTACTTAATTTGGCAATCATAGGTTTGAAAATGAGCGTGAAAGAGAATCCAAAAAAAACCTAACAATTCTTACCTCTGACAGGATATTATAAAATGAGCACTTTTGTGTCAAAGTAGTACAGTTGGTGAATGATGATGTGCCACTGAGCCCAGACTATTGTTATTTTTTAATTAAATAACAGCAGAATGCATACTAAGTCAGGAATCAGTCTTTCATTTTGCCCTTCTTGAAACATCCAGACACTGCTTCCTTGTTTATGAATATGAAGTATGCAATATGTTTTTTCTATTAATAAGTCGACAGCTGTATTTCCTTGGCCACTACATCTTGCTTTAAGAAGGTCTATTAAGCTCTGTACTCCAAGAAGAAGGAAACACAGAGATCTTTCCTTCGTCATTTTTCCTTCTCATTAGAAAAAGCATAGAACAGACATTTAGTGTAAGATTTCAGGTTCACTGCAGTACGAAGATGCTGACAAAAATTGAGTCCTTCAATGCCAAGGCTTGCTTAAGTACAGCACAGAGAAGTCGTAGTGTTTATAAAATATATTCCCAATACTGCAGAACCCTGAAGGCCAGAGCATGAAAAACCATCTGGAAATAAAAGAAAGGAAGCAATATTGTGCTGAGAATCTAATAGGGCCCATTCTGTTTTGTGAGAAAGTTGTTGAATGGGTGACCGTGTGCTGAACAGTAGACGATGCTTAAATAAATAAGGTCAGCTTCTTAATACTGATAGTCAAGGTCAACATTTTTCAAAGTGCAGACGGTTAGTCATGGGGCCTAATCTTACAATCTTTCTCACAAGGAAGCTTTTCTTGGCTACCTAACAGTGCTCATGAGAGTAAATGTACTGAGATGAAATTTTGCTTTCACACTGACTTTGTGCAGAGAAGTTTTATCACCACTGACTGGCTAACATTGGATTTTACTTCAGCAGCAGCTATGGAGGATGCTGGAGTTCAGTCATATTGGTGTCTGCTTTTGAAAAAGAGAGCAGTAGGAGAAAGAGAGTCCTGTTGCCTAAAAAGCAGAAACCTCCACTGGAGTTACTAAGTTTTTTGGCTAAGTTCAGCAGCAGGGCATCTTGTTGTTGAGAGACTTTTCCCCCAGCAAATCAGAACAATGTAGTTAAAGCAAATTTCTCATTTCCAGAGAAGCAACCTAATGAGGCAAAAACTACTTTTGAAAATGGGGTACCTATGCCACTACTTACCGGTGGTATTAATCCTCAGGCTTACTTGCAGCTGCATCGCTAACCAGGATTTTTACAGCTCCAGTTACATTATTTATGTTTCCATAAGTGATCCATTCATAGATGCTGTCAAATCTTTCAAATGGCTCATTTTACCTTCTCCAGCCACCAGGGAGATACTTGGGCTTAAAAGCACAGTTTCTTCAGAAGCTCTGGGAGCAAATTCAAAGCTGACCAGAACCCAGATGTTCCTATTTTCACTGATTGTTTAAGATTTCCCTCCCACAGAATGATTTAAACTGAGCTGGCAAACTGTGTAATGAAAACAGGCAGACTTTAATCTTATTTACATTGTTTATGACAGATTGGGTGGTGCTTGGGGGAAAGTGCATGTATGAACAAGCTTAAGGTAAAATACTGGCAAGTCTGCAAGCGCTGAAAATTGAGCACGCATCATGCTGAAGGACTTCCTCAACGGAAAAAACAGTCCTTGTAGATGCTTGTCTCAGACGTTACACAAGACGTCTTAATATTTTTGAAAGAAGTGATACAGGTGCCGGACTTGTTATGCTTTCTCTAAAAATTATCATGTACTCAGTGAAAATTATATGAAATGTGCTAACTTGCACTTTCAATAGCACAAATACGTTCGTTAGGTTGGGTTAATTGAAATGTGTTAGCTGAATTTAGCTGAAACCCAGCCATTTCTCCTTCCCTAGAAGTTCTTCACCACTGCTCGGATGATTTTTTCCACAGATCTACAAGAGGTTCTTTTTCTTGTAATGTTGAAAAGTGAGAATTTGCTTCATGTACTGTTCAACTTCTTCCGTTGTGAACTTTGCTTGTAGAAAGTATATCCAACTTAAAATGTCTCTCTGATCATGTGACATAGTATTACTTTGTGTGCTACACCTTGTTTTGTATGCTGAGCGGGTATTTCATAACTTTTGCAAATGTTCAACCATAATATTAATTTTGTTCTGTAATAAAATTTCACTCACAGATTGGGATAAATATTATATTAACTAGTATTCTTGCCCTTTCCCTTTAATTTTTATGAAATAAGCGAGTATTGCCCTTGTTTTGCAGGTTGGAAGTCAGGACAGAATAGCTTACTTTCTTAATGTGGAAGAGTTTAGGCACCTAGAAACAAAATGAAGGTATGCAATCCATGAGTGTAACAACCACAGTCACTGAAGCTGGTGGATACTTCTAGCAGAGTCAGATTCAGAAGGTTGCTCAGAGCTGTGTCTGGTTGGTTTTTAATATCTCCAAGGATGGAGAGTACGTATCATCTCTGGACAACCTGTTCCAGTGTTTGATCACACTCACAGTAAAATTTGTTTTTTTCTTATGGTTAAATGGAATGTCTTCTATTTTGGGTTTATGCCCACTTCCTCTTCTCCCTTCACTGGATATTACTGAGAAGAGTCTGACTCCATCTTTATTCTTTCCCATTGGGTATTTATGCACATTTATAAATCCCTCCCTGAGCCTTCTCTTCTCTAGGCAGAATGGTCCCAGCTCTCTCAGCCTCTCTTTCTATGAGGGGTGCTCCAGTCCCTTCATCACATTTGTGGCCTGTCATTGGACTCACTCCAGGATGTTTGTAGTGGCCTAGACCTGGACCCAGCATCTGCGTGTGCATCACCAGTGCTGAGCAGAGAGGAAGGTTCACATCCCTTGACCTGTTGGCAATGCTCTTCCTAGTGCAACCCAGGATACCGTTGGCCTTTTTTTTCCGCAAGGGCACATTGCTGACTCATGGTCCATCAGGACCTCCAGCACATTTTCTGACGAGCTGCTCTCCAGCTGTTCAGCCCCCTGTGTGTAGCACCCCTGTGTGATGGACTCATGTATGTCCAGTCTGTGCATAGACCTATCCAAGCACATAGGCACCTGAGTTTTTGTCATAAGGTAGTTGAGGTACCTGTCCATGCCTGGGCTGCAGCCGGCTTGGCAGGTCTGAGCACTCTGCTTTCCAGGTCATGCCTGAGCCTGTTCAGAGGTTCTTTGATAAGTGATGCTGGGCCTACAACTCCAAAGGGATCCAGTGCTGTGACTGTATTCATATCATGCACCTGAGTGTATACTGCTGTCAATGAATCATTCCAAAAGCAAGTGGCTGTGGTCATTTTCATTCTTAAAAATGGCTGGCAGTCCAGGTAATACCTGTCTTTTTTTTGCAACAGGACTTTCCCAGCAAACAAGGCACCGTGTTTCTTGGTTTTTGACAATTTCAGGAAGTTCAAAATCACAGTTTCCAGAGAACCCAAGTTCAAATTAATTCATTTTATTTTCGGGCCAGTGCATACATGCTGTTGAACAGCCCTGGCATGATAGTACTTTCAAGAGCTCAGCTAGGCTGGATGCTGTTTGTAGGCCTGCAGCAACAAGCTGCCTTTCCAATGGTGCTCGGATACCATGGCAACTGTCACTTTATAAATAGACAGATAGCAACCCAAGACCTTGAGCCATTCCGTTGCCCAGAGCTACTGAAGCTTTGCAAGTTCCAGTAAACATTAGGGGTTTCACTAAGCCTGGTGTGACCAACTGCAACTCCAGTGACTTCAAAAGAGTTTGTCCCACTATCACCCTCACTGAAGTTACTATTTCAGTGTCAGTGAAATAATTCCCATCAAGTGCAAATTACTTCAAGAGAAGCTTTTGGGTAGAACTTAAATGGACAAGTTAAACCTATTTGTCATAGCTATGATAAGTGAACTGAAGACAGGATATCAATCTAATTTTACTGTTTTATTAAGATGTGAAAGTTGGAAATGGCTCCGCTACAGGTAAATCCCTATAGAGATCTTCCATTAGAAACAGAAGATCCTGTCCAGGAAAGCAGGACCAGGCCATATTAGAAAAATTTATTTCAAGCAATTTACATCTGTTTGTTGCAAAAGTAATTTGTCTTACAGTCACTACATGGAGAGACAAGAGGCATTTGCCTTTGTTTTGAAAATGTAACATATGATGGCAGTGGAAAGCATGGGACTGCCAAAGAGCAGACTGAAAGGTCTTGTGCATTTGCCAGGAAGGCCAGAGTTAGGATCATCTGCCAGTGGGCAGTTACTGATTTAAAGCATTTGTACTGGGTCTGGCTGGGATGGAGATCATTTTCTGCATAGCGTCTCCTGTGGTGCTGAAAACACAACAACTTTTAGGTACTGCTGAACAGCGTTTGCACAGTGTCAAAGTCTCCACTCTGCCCACCCAGTGAATAGATTGGGGTGCACAACAGGTTGGGAGGGGACACAACCAGGCAGATGACCCAAACCTACTGAAGAGATTTTCCATGCCACACAGTGTCACGTTCAGCAATAAAACAGAGGGGAGGGGGGTTTAGGTACGTTAGCTATCTTTTGCTTGGGAACGGGTAGGACATTGGTCTAGCATGGGAGGTGGTTACTGATTGTCTTTGCATCACTTGCTTTGTTTTGTTTTCCTTATTTCCTCCACTTCACCTGTTAAACTACTTTTACCTTGACCCATGAGTCATCTTGGTTTTACTCTTTCCTTTTTTTTTTCCCCATACTACCGGTGGTGGTGGTGGGGGGGAGGTGACCAAGTGGCTGTGTGGTGCTTAGATGCCTACTGGGGTTAACCCGTGATAGTGCTTTAGCATAACTCATGTAAATACCAGTTTTCAGGACAGCACTTCAGCTGTGTGTTTAAAACCCATGAACTAATGGAACTGAAGCTTTTTGTGGATCAGAGCTTTATGCTATAAAGCCCATGGAAGCGGGGAGGATTGAACAGGCAGAAATATTCCCCAGTTTGTCTGGAGAGGACAGTGTGGAGTGAGGCAGCACCACTGAATCCTTCCAGTCCTTGGCTTGCCTTCCTTGTCTTTCATTAGTCAGCAGTGGTGACTGACAAAAACTGCAGCCACCTTGACAAGATATCTGTCAAGAGGGAGGAGGACTGCTGATAGCAATTTGCTTGCTTATTTCAAACCCATTGTGTCCTTTCCCACCTAAAAAAAAGTTTTACTGCACATCTGTGGTTTTTATGTTTCATGGAAGAGTTGCATACCTTTGTAAGAGAAAGCTGGAAATGTGGGGAAAACTAATAACTATAATTTTGAATATCAAATACTCAAAATATTTACTCTCTTTAGCTGGGGAAAAAATAATTTTCAGAGGGAAATGCCATGCCCATAAAAAGCTGGTTAAGGAAGTAGGAAATGTTATTTATATGATGTTCACACCGCAAGGATCTGATCCTGCAATAAGAAGCTGCTCCTGTGCACTTCCCTTGAAGGCAGTGCAGCTCTGCTCTGCATGAACTGACTGCGGGGCCAACTTTCATACTAGCTAAGGATTAAATATAACAGCGTTGTGGCTGTTGCCAAGCAGTGTTTGCATGGCATCGGGGCTTTCTCTTTTCCCAACTCTGCCTCCCCAGCAAGTAGGTTGAGGGAGCCTGAGAATTTGGGAGAGGATGTAGCCAGGACAGCTGACCCAAACTGACCAAAGGCATATCGCATGCCATATAACATCATGATCAGCAATAAAAATGGAGGGTAGGTTGGGTTTTTTTGAAGGCAGCCTTTGCTTGGAGACTAGCTGTGTATCAGTCTGCTTGTGGGAGGTGAGTAATGGCCTTTGCATCACTTGGGGTTTCTTTTTGTTTCATTGCTTTCTTTCTTCTTCCTCTTTCCTTCAGTTATTAAACTATTTTCACCTCAACCCCTGAGTTTTCTTGCTTTTGAGCTTCCTCTTCTCTCCCCTATCCCACTGTCAGGAGAGTGATCAAGTGGCTATGTGGAGCTGAGCTGCTGACCAGGGTTAACCCACAATATATATCCTGCCTAAATTATTAGTAATCTGTGGCACCTGCCAGACAGAACTCACACATGAGCTGATTTTCACTCACACACATGAAGTTACTAATGGCAATAGTGTTTGTTGAATAAGGCCCCAAAAGAAAAAAGAGGTATTAAGCCTTCTGAGAGAGAAGGTGGCACAGAGGAGTCCTATAATATTCAGTTAAAACAATTTTGTGGCAACTGGCAAATCTTAGTTTGTGTATCTATAGAACTACTTTTATACAGATGCTTTCTGATCCGATTTTCATGTAGCCATCAGTACTGATTTCACTCTCTTCTCCCCAGAAAAGAGTCTTATTTGAAACCTTGTCTATTGAGTTGTGACCACTATCTCTATGATGATAGCATTTTTTAATAACTGTATGTCTAAAGGACTGATAATCTTAAAAGGCACCGAGACATCTACATTGTTAAAGGCTTTTAATATTTTCTTCCTCCTGGACAGAAGAACCATGTATCAACAACAATGGACAAAACTAACTTGGCTTTAAATAAAAGATTTTCATTATAATTTATTAGGAAGCTTAAATGCTGAACTTGAGCAAATACTGCAATTTAACTGCATTTTTCCCGTTCTGTAGAGAAGCCAGCAATATCAACACTGAAATACTTCCATAGTATAGCACTGTATATGAAGCATTTCCCAGTAACTGCTTACATTAGTGTGTTACACAGCCACTAATACCTTACCTTGCGTGCACTGTCACAGAAAATAGTAAAATGTAAATATTTCCTGCTTGGGAAAGCTGAAATACCACCTTACCCTTATTCTGCTTGAATTAACATGCTCTAGCCAACATTCTGTCAAGCTGACATTTGAATGCAGATAAACTGGCATATATATGTAAGTAAATAAATATTTTAATACTATCAAGAAGAGATAGGATATGAATAGTTTACCAAACACTATGGATACTAAGCATGGGAAATACCTCTTCAGAGCGGCAGACATAGATCTGTTAATATCAGTGATTACTTTCATATGGTGAATTAGGGTTACTTGAACACGGCTGCCGCTTATCAGACAGTATTAGACATAATCTTGGGACAATAGTGCAGTTAAATGACAGGTAGATGAATTATAGCATAAACCAGTGATGCTGCATGGGCTTTGTGATCGCATTCAAGATCAGAATATGCAAAAGCAATCAGGATCAAGCTGGATGTTGTTCAGCAGATCCTGTGCTCGTTTTAATTAGGGGTTCAGAATTGAACTTCGTTACAAACTCGTGATGAAGTTAGAGTTTTCTGTCTTGACTTTCCAAGATAAAAATGACCCATGGTCTCTCACTGGAAAGATGCATCTCTTGTGCCTTCCTGTGTCAGCTGAGCTTGGCTGACAAACTTGTATTCAATTTGCCCCACTTCATACAGGTGGAGATGCTGTCAGAGAGTTTTCAACTTTGGTCTCATTTCCCTGTCACGGCGGCCTGTAAATCTATAAAATCACCTCTTCCTGATTACTTGCTTACTCTTTCTGTCCCCTCCCACTCAGTTGTGACATATGATGCTTTTACCAGTCACTCCTGATAAAACAGCTTGAGCTAGAAATCAATGCTGGTATTAAAAACTCACAAGAGCAGCTTCAAATCCTCTCTGCTGAAAGCAAATCTATTTTTTTCTAATGAAGACATACCTGCTTACAGAAGTGATGGATGTGGCACTGTGAAAAGACATAAGCATGTGTTTAACTGTAAGTATGTGCTTAAATCCCCCAGCACTCAGTGAGACTTAAAGCATGTGTTCGTTTGAGCTGAGGCCTCTATCGCTAATTCTAACAACTGCGAAGAAATCTACTAAACTGATGATGTAATGGAAGCTGAGATGGCAAGAGCTTTAAGGATGTCATCTTAAAAAATAGGTATTTTGCCCCTTGCTGTGCTTGTAAACGCCATGACAGAAGAGAACTTGCCTTTCCAGGCTATTTATTTATTTGTTTGTGTATTGTTAGGGTACATGAAAGACATGTGGAGAATTGCAATATAAATGTTTTCCATGTTTTTGGGGTATTTCAGTACATGTTTATGGACAAGGTTAGCCTGTTGGCCGGTCTGGTAAGGCTATAAGGGATACCAAGGGAGGAATTTGAATCACCAGGAAAGGTGATCTATGTCTGTCAGATTTCTCCAGGGCTTCCAACCAACGTTGTGTACTTGTGACCATTGTACCACCATGAAGAAGGTGCTTCCTCCTCCATGCAAGGTTACAATTACTGAAAGAACAAGATGAAATACACTCTCATCATTACTTCAGGTGTAACTGAAGAATAACTGGCTTCAGGCACTGAAAGCTGGCACTGAAAAGGGTGTAGCATCATCCACTTGGAGCTAAGGTACCTCCGTGCTATGAATTAAGCATAGACTTCATTGTGCTTTTTGCCCAGGCATGCTCAGCAAATGCATTTCATTTGTAAGGCAGTGCTGAGATGCTGATTTAGACGAACTACCACAATACTTGAAGGAAAAAGTGTGAGCCTGTACCATGCATTAGCCTAGGTGAGCTGTTTCTTTTACATGATCTGGAAGGACTGAACATGTTCATGCCACAGGCCAGTCCACATAAGGGTGTGCAAAGCTTTAATCTTTCAGACAACAGTGTGGGTGTCTTGGACTCCTGAGTTTTTTGCCAGGCTGACCAACAGCATTGTTCCTGGAAAGAGAATGGTTGCTGGCAGCCAGCCTGCTCATGTCTGCTGTACAGCCTGTGCTTCTCCTTCCAGGGTGGGTGAAGTGTGGGAGCTTGCTCATGGGCATGCCCCCTCCCATCCTCTCCCTCTGCGCATCCTCCTCCCATCCTCTGCATCTGAACATTACCTGACCGCTGCCTTGTAATTTTCATTTTAATCACTGCTTCTTCCTCCTTAGTCATTATTGCATCATGCATTGTAAAATGCCAAGATAGGATTCGAAGACACAGTACAAATAATAAGACACTTTTTATTTTTTATGGTAATAATATAAACTTTTTCTGATTATATCTTTTCTATTACACATTACACAGGGTGACTTGTCATTACTGTATACTCCTCGCATTTAAAAAATGTAGTGTGTTGGATTAGACATGACTCTGACAGTGTGACAAGTGCCTTTGTCACAATTCCTTCTGTATTTGCACCACCAACCAGGTAACATACTCCGATAAATGAACTCTTATGCTTGAGAATGTATTGTACTTTTGCTTTTAGTGTTACAACAGTTCATACAGAAAGTACTGGATTAACTTTATCATATCCATGAAGAAGGAAAATATATGCATGCTGAATATTATTACCAGTAGTTATAGCAGTGTATAGTACATTGTTTGTTGTTTCATGGGTTATTCCCAAAATACAAGTAACGGTACAGATAACAAATGAAAGCTCAGATTGTCTGAAGATAACAGTCTAGGTCTCCCTGCGTTCACCAGCAAAGAACTGATGAAACACTAATACTTATGTTAAACAGCGGGATGAATCTTTTTTCCCCATTTGGAGAATCTATGGTAAGCTTTCTTGCTATTTCCATTCCAGCTTCGTTTTCTGCAACCTGGATTGGCTCTGGCATCGTTATATTTCAGTTTCTCTATACTATAGTGTCCATGGCCTTACTAATCCATCATTTTCTTTGGCTTGACATTTCAGTTGTTGGATATAACCTGTGATATTTGTCTTGGCTATCACAATAAATGGGTTTGGAAGAGTCACTCAGAATGCTTTGGCAATGGCTCTGTCCACCTCTTGAAGAGCAACCTGATGGAACTACCTTCTGTCTGATTTAATCGTTCCCGTCATTCTCCCCTCCATCAACAGTTGTTACAGAAATATAGAAAAATACATGTTTTACATACACACAAGCAAACAGAGAGCACTCCTCAGCTGCTGGACAAAGAACTTTCCTCTCTTTAGATAAATTGTAATGTATCTGTGGCAACTCCTGTTAAGGAAGGTGAGTTACTACCTTGAAGTACACAATAGCATCTGAAAAAAATTTTGTCTAATATAATATTGAAAGCAGCATTTTAGTCATGGAGGCATTACAGAACTGGTGAAACTGATCTGGATTATTTCCTTCAGCCTATAAAGGACTCGCAGCCAGAAATTGTAAGTCTTATAGGCTGTTATTAAGCTGAGGACCATAGAATAAGAGAAAAAGCAATTATTTCATTACTGAAATGCACAGATATAATTGCCATTATTTTTAGCATACTGAACCAAGGGTTATGCTTGTATTGACTGCACTCTGTGATTCAAAAGGAGAAGGCCAATGTAGAACTAGGCTGTAACTTCCCATTAAGGGGGGACTAAAATTCACTGGCCATTAATTGATACAAAATTTTATTATAAAAGAAAATAAAGACTCAGGTGATAGCTGCTCCATCTTTTTGCAAGGCAAGCTGATTCATACAAATCTTTCAATTGTACAATGTGATTTTCATTGCCAAGGTCTTCTGTGAAGCCTGCTACTGCCTGCTCTGGTCAAAGGAAAAACAGCATAAGTCATTGAAGAGAATTAAAATATATAGAAATAGGGTGACCAGGGTATAATGGTTTTGCTCGACTTGGGACAAACACAATTAACAATACTCAATGCATGCTCTAAGTTTACCACAGGGACTGACAGATGAACATAAGCTTGCATCTTCTTGTGGTTTAACCCCAGCCAGCAACTGAGCTCCACACAGCCACTCACTCGCTCCCCCCGAGTGAGATGGGGGAGACAATCAGCAGGGTAAAAGTGAGAAAACTGGTGGGTTGAGATAAAGGCAGTTTAACAGGTAAAGCAAAAGCTGACTGCACAAGCAAAGAAAACAAGGAATTCATTCACCACTTCCCATCGGCAGGCATGTGTTCAGCCATCTCCAGGAGAACAGGGCTCCATCACGTGTAATGGTTACTTGGGAAGACAAGTGTCATCACTCCGAACGTGTCCCCCCCTTCCTTCTTTTTCCCTGAGCTGTATATGCTGAGCATGATGTTGTATGGTATGGAATATCCCTGTGGTCTGTTGGGCTCAGCTGTCCCAGCTGTGTCCCCTCCCAACTTTTCATGCACCCCCAGCCTGCTCGCTGGTGAGGTGGTGTGAGAAGCAGAAAAGGCGTTGACTCTGTGTAAGCGCTGCTCAGCAATAAATAAAATATCCCTGAATTATCAACACTGTTTTCAGCAAAAAATCCAAAACCTGGCCCCATACTAGCTACTATGAAGAAAGTTAACTCTACCCCAGCCAAAACCAGCACACACATGAAGAGTGAAGCTGAAATAACCATTCCAAATACCACCTAAACCATGAAAGTGGAGCTGGAGGTCTGGGCCAGACTACCTCTTAAGAATAAGGTATCTCAAATGAACAATGCAGCCATAAATAAATGAACAACATTTGGGAGATTCAGAGTAGACAGGAAAATAAAATGTACAGTGATGACATTTTCATGGTCTCACATTTTATGGACCTCCAACACTACTTCCATGATTTACAATTTTTCTTTTTTTTTTAATGCAGAAGTATGGAATCTGATGGAAAATAATAAAGACAGTATTAGAATGCAGCTCCTTCTGTGTCAGAGAGGAGGAAGTATTAATCAGAGCTACACAATAACTGCAAACAGCTGAGAATACCCATAAATATAGTTGAGAAGCAGAGCTTTCCATGCAGCATCAGAGGCATATTGAAATGACAAAATGGAGGAATAATTACCAAACTGGTGATGACCATTGCTGTTCAGTACGTTTTGCATAGCAATGAGTATGCTAAGCGTCCTTGCCTATCCCAGCTACCCAGGTAAACTATCGAGATTTCATAATGTTGCAGGTAAATGACAGTCAGACAGTAAAAATGTTTGGGGTAAAGGCTTGCATCTCTTTCATCACTGGAAATGGCATGCACGCTCACAATGATAGATAAGGACTTAATTCATAAAGACCACTTTAGCAATGAATGCATTTGTGATTATTTGCTTAGTGTGGGAACAAAGTGTGGGTGAAGCCACTCGGGCCACCTTGCCTAGGTGTTAAAGGTGAAAGTGTTTTGAAAACATCTGCAAAGGAGTGTGGAGACCCTGGGAGCCCACACTGTTTTGAGAGGAATGTGGCAGTGGGAATAACCTGCAGCCCAAGATGCATTTCCTTCTGAATTTGAAATAAAAATCCATGGAAGTTCCTATCATGAAAGGAACAAGAAAATTACATTCCTGACCTTTTTTTGATATTACTGTCACTTTTTCTTTAGGACCAATTTATACATGGCCTGAGTCAGATGTTTTTGAGGCCCTGATACTAAATTGCTTTCCACAGACAGACATCTGAAACGAACTGCTCCTCCTTCTGTTCTTCAGAGCTACAGCTCACTTTCAAATAAGAAAGCTGAGAGCATTCCCTTTTTTCACAAGGTCTGTGTTGTTTGCTGTGGTCAGCTGCACAACCCAAAAAGAGTTCCTGAAAGAACTGTGCTTCAAGGCTGATGGTTTGTTGGCATGGCTTTTAGGGTATAGAAGGTGTGTTTTAAGAGATCTTGGTTAGTGATGACTCAGGCGAGAGCTTGTGACAAAATAGTAAGTGACACTGCAAAATATCCTAAATTATGGATTCCCCCTCTATTTTAAAATTAACTTGGATTTCTATTTAAATAGATCAGGACTCTGGTGTTTATTAGTATTTACACCATTTCAGTCCAATATATCTTTAACATAGTTTTGGCTTTGTGGGGTTCTGAAATAGCACAAAAATCACCTATCTGCATGGGGACTATTTTAATATACTCCTTATAATAATCTATTTTTCAGACTATACTTGTGCAATTGAGGTGATTTAATTCAAGGCTAAGGCCTGGTCTGTCTAGTAGGAATCAGCTAAAATGGTTGAGCTTGACTCTATTTGGCTTAGCCAAGTTTTCTTATCTTGATGTAAAACCTCATGATTAAATTCCAACTGTTAGACACTGGAGTACCATGCAGGAAGGGCAGCAGAAAACCGCATAAGCCCATTATTATGAGTAAGAACCCCTTTCAACATAAGAACATTACATGACACATGGTGTCACCAGAAAATGTGAAAAAAAAATAGACTAAGCTGGCTCTTCTGTTAACAAGTAGAACATTAAGAAATTATTCTAAACCAGGCAGTGCAAAGCACACATGGGTATGTACTCATATGCATATGGGAGCATATAACGTGGCTGAGAGTAGGAAGGATACATTGGAGGATTCACCTTGCTGACGAGCAAAGACATCAGCTGATATCTTAGAGCTCTAATACTTTATAACTTTGAATAAAGACTCTGCATTCATTTTTGATAGACAGTAAAATATTTGTAGAGTGAACTACCTCACATTTCTCTCGGTGTTGAAGGTGCCCGTCTTCTGCTTATGCAAAAGTTGTCTTGTTTATTCATTTATTCCTGACAGAGATAGAATTTCAGATAAGAGCTTCCATGAAATTATTAGTCATTATTTCCTTCCTGTTAGTCCTTATACAATGTATAGGGAGTGCATGAAAAAAGACAGTGATACTGCTCTTCTGCTGTGGCAAATAGAGAAAATGGAGACAAAGACCCTGTTTATTTTGTCAGTTCCCATTATAACTCTAACAAGGTGTCAAAGTAAATGGAATATGGCTGTTATTCACAGACACTTACACTAACCTGCATAAGATTTTGCCTGTCTAACTAGGCATTATACTGTGGGATTTTAATATCAAAGATTTACTGCTTTTGTAACATTTAAGCTTTTAGAATTAAACTGTCCTGATACACCAGGCACATACGTTCTAGTGCTACATTAACCAAGTTGATTTGCACATGAATAGAAGGCCACCTTACATACCTGAAATAAACCAGGAGAAATCCAGGCTGCTGTGTCCAGGTAGAGGAGACAGACATTGAGGCAGGGTGGAAAAGCCAGAGGATTAACTTCCATGGTTAATTTCTCTTCTTCTCCCCACATTTACTCATAATATGCCTTAAATAAAATCATAGGAAAAGAGCACATGCAATTGTGAAAAGCAAAGAAAGAGCTGTAGAGTTCACAGATGAAGTTGTCATTGAAAGCAAAGAAATAGGCAGTTGAGGACATTACAGCATTCGTGTTGGCTGAATTATAAACTCTTGAAAGCCTTTTCACACCTGTAAAGAGATGCAGAAGTCAGTGTAGCAGGAAATGGAGTACACATTTTTAAAATGATAACTAGACTGAGGTCTGGATTCCCTAAAGCATTAGGCTGACACCACTTCTCGGGACTGCGTGCAGCATGGCCATGCTTGCACTTGGAGAATCTTTCTATTCATAAGGCTTTGTCAGGACTCAAAAATGCAGTGCTTATACTTAAAACTTAGTTTATTGAGCTGCTTCAGCTCAAGTAGTTATCAGGCCATATGCTATGGAAAAGATATTCACATAGCAGTTGTACTGACCAAATGGTTTTTGTAGGAAAATCATAGTCCTAACTGAAGCAAGGACATTGAAAAGCAAAATGTGTATGGGCTAAGGATGACTTGTGTAAGGAGAATTTATTGATGGGAGGGCTGATAAGATTACTTTCTTCAGCTAACCATCCCATTCCTTCCTCACAGACAGCTCAGCTGTGTGTGAAACAGCTCCTGAATCACTAGCAGTTACAGTCTAATTATTTTGAGGTAAAATTCTAACTACTTCACAACCTTTTATTTACAAGACAAACTGAACTGACATACGGTGTTTCAGAAGTAGCTTAAGTCTCCGTATGGCAAAGGTATGGTACGCTCAATACTTTCCCTAATATGTATCAAACAGCTCTTGGGTAACAGGTTGAAGCCTAGTGATGTCCTGATATCCAGAAGCAATCCCTTTTTCTCTGTTTCAGTACAACTGTTCAAGCAGAAACCCCAGCTTCAACTCCCTGGTATAATCAGTGTAGGTGACATTGCTGATTGTTCACAAGGTGATACTGCAGTCCCCAGGAGAACTGATAAAGGGGACAATTCACATTCAAATAACCCCTTGGCTCTGATGGTGTAGTGCTTGACAATGTTTTCCCAACATTATAGCAGTGCCACATGTGAATCTCCCTCAAATTTGCCAGCTCTGTCACTGCTAAAATCATACAAATACATCCATTCTGAAATGGGCTTTAATTCTTTATTCCCCCCACTGCCAAGGTGTGACTGAGCATGCTGGAGAAGATGGAGAATTGGAGGTGAAACGAAGAGGCTTTTCACTGGGTAAGGCTGTCTTCAGCTGTGGTGGAAGTAGGCCTTGCCATGGGGAAGGCTTGGCTGCATTCAGGGTTGATTCAAGTTTTTTGGGTGTGCTCTTCCTTCCTTACGATACTGCTATTTATTTGTAGGGGTAGCTGAACGAAAAGGTCCCTAAGGATTACTGCCAGGATGTAAGTCTAAATGCTGGATGAACAGAGCTGTTGGGAAGGGATCAATCTGCCAACAGCCACAGGTCAAAGCTGGGGTATAAACTGCAAAAAATGAAATCAATCCACCATAACCCAAATCCTGCACAGAGACAGGCAAAACACCAAGACAGGTTGCCCCTAGTGCCAGAGCATAAGTTGCAGTGGCCATTAGCCAAGCTAAACAGCACATTTAGGGGCTCCAGTCTTGCACACCAACCAGCCTACATAATGGAAGTGGTGTGCCTGACAAATTTGGTGGCCTTTTACAATGGGGTTACAGTGTTGGTGGATAAGGGAAGAACAATTGACATCATCTACCTGGACTTGTGCCAAGCATTTGACACTGTGCTGCACGATATCCGTGTCTCTAAATTGAAGAGACATGGATTTGATGGATGGATCACTCGGTGGATAAGGAATTGGCTGGATGGTCACACTCAAAGAGTTGTGATCAACAGCTCGATGTCCAAGTGGAGACCAGTGATGAGTGGGGTCCCTCGGGGTCAGTATTGCGGCTGGTGCTATTTAACATCTTTGTCAGCCACATGGACAGTGGGATTGAGTGCACCCTCTGCAAGTTTGCTGACACCAAGCTGTGTGGTGTGGTTGACATACTGGAGGGGAGGGATGCCATCCACAGGGACCTTGACAGACCTGAGAGGTGGGTTAGTGCAAACTTCATGAAGTTCAACAAGGCCAAGTGCAAAGTCCTGCACCTGGGTTGGGGCAATCCCAAATACAGGCCGGGCAGAGAATGGATTGAGAGCAGCCCTGAGGAGAAGGACTTGGGGGTGTTGGTTGAAGAGAAGATCAACATGACCTGGCAATGAGCATCTGAAGCCCAGAAAGCCAACCATATCCTGGGCTACATCAAAAGCATGACGAGCATGTCGAGGGAGGTGATGCTCTGCCTCTACTCTGCTCTTGTGAGACCCTACCTGGAATACTGCATTCAGCTCTGGGGCCCCCAACATAAGAACATGGACCTGTTAGAGCGAGTCCAGAGGAGGACCACGAAGATGATCAGAGGGCTGGAGCACCTCTTCTATGAAGAAAGGCTGAGAGTTGAGTTTTTTCTGCCTGGAGAAGAGAAGGCTCCAGGGAGACCTTATAGCACCCTTCCAGTACCTAAAGGGGGCCTACAAGAAAGCCACAGAGGGACTTTTTACAAGGGCATGTGGTGATAGGACAAGAGGTAATGGCTTTAAACTGAAAAAAGGTAGATTTAGATTAGATGTAAGGGAGAAATTGTTTACTGTGTGGGTGGTGAGGGAGCAGAACAGATTTCCAGGAGAGGTTGTGGATGCCCCATCCCTGGAAGTGTTCAAGGCCAGGTTTGATGGGGCTTTGAGCAACCTAGTCTAGTGGATGGTGTCCCTGTGCATGGCAGAGGGATTGGAACTAGATGATCTTTAAGGTCCCTTCCAACACAAACCATTCCATGATTCTAAGTGTCACATGTCTACTACAAAGAGTCTCAAGCAGTATCACTAAATTCCCGAAAGGTCATAGGTCATGTGAAATGGACAAGGTGGGAAGCTAACGCATAACTGTCACTGTGATACCTAGCTAATGCCCACACAGATGCCCATCAGACCTAGATGCAGTGGATCTAGCTGAGTACCCACTTCGGAGCTCAGCATCAATGCCAGCTCTTGGTACTCAAACTGAGCCTGTCATGAATCCTACTGCTTATGGTCTTGAAAGAACCTGACAAGTTTACTTTTCCATGTCATTTCTACCTAGGCAGGCTTGCCCTGACTAGCCTTGCTCTACCCTCTCCCTAACTTTGCACACTGCTCTCAGTGGTTGATCTGCTCTGATCTTCAGCACATTTGGGGCACAGAGGACTGTACTCCAGATGTCTGCTTTCTTTACTGTCAGTGGTCTAGGGACATTTTTGTTAGCTAACTGAGCTAACTGGGTAAGCCAGAGCAAGTGAGGAGCATGATGGAGAGTAATGAGTGGCACTGCCCAGGAGAGGAGTGTCCTGGTCCCAGCCCCATCCCAGACCTCACTGGGCTCTCAGGCAGGGTCTGCCTCAGCATCTCTGGGATTAATGCCTCCCCACTCTGATGTGGCAAAAGAAGGCTATTCATGTGCTGAGGGTGGACCTACATGTCAAGACACCAAAGTAATTTAAAAGACATTTTTAAAGGAGAGCCAAAGCACTGGATGTTGTTGATACATAAACCTGAGCAGGATCTTTCACTCAGGGATCAGTGTGAAAGCGTGTCTAAGTCAGAGGGTTTGACCAGATGGCCTTCTTTTTTTTAGGTATGGATGCACATAGAAATTTTTATAAACTTCATGAAAGAAACATCAGAGCAACACAAAACTATTTTTTCCTACATAGCAGCTGGAAGTAAGGTGAATTTATCAGCCTCAGTGTGGTCCCTTCTGAACAACAGCAGCCCACAAAGACAAAAAGCAAACAAGTAACCCAGCACAGCATGGCATGATTAAAATGATCTCCGTCTTGTCTTGTGTACCTGGAGGAACAAACTTTTTGTTACAAGGCAGATGTAATTCATCCTGTCTCACTCTTGGGAGTTAGCTGAGGAGAAATGGTAAAATATGATGAATTATTTATTACAGGGTTGGGATTTTATTTGTGTGTGTGTGTATATGCGTATGGACAGCTGCAGTTCAGTGGGGACTGAGAAACTAATTTTCAACTAGTGTGGAGTGCTTTTAGAGCAAAAGTGAGTACTTCACTGGCTAAGCCACCAATCCCTCTTTTTCTTCTCTTTCTCCCCCTTTCTGCTTTTCTAAATACTCCCCATATGGTGTCTCCACCCCTATCAAAGTGCTCAAATATAAACTAAGCCACATACTCCCCCCCTGCCCATCTACAAAAGAATTTGTTCCATTGCAGTGGGAAGCCACAACGTTTATTACATCTCTTTCTAAGATGAACCTCAAAGCAAGCATTTCATCCTCTCTCATGTAATCATCATAAGGTAGAAAATGAAATTTCCAAAACCTAAAAGCATGCTGCAGAGAGTTTCAGGGCACCGCATGTCAGTTTTCACTTTGATGTGCGCTATGTTTAAAAAAAGCTGGGGGGGAGGAGGGGGAAGGGGAGGGAAAGAAGCACTTAGTGTCTTCCTTGAGATTTCCTCTCTGTTGCTTAACTCTTTAGATGATAGACGGAAGGAAATAATCTCTCCTTGCTGCCTGGAATGAGAATGGAAGTATTCTGAAGAGACATTGTAAGAACTTCACTTAGCACCATGGATGGTTTCATATTCCCTCTTGCATCTTAATGAAGGAAACATCACCTCAAGGATTGCAGTGAGGGTGTAATGATTTTTAAAGCATCAGCCCATAAATGCCAGCTACTTTGTTTCCTGACATGATTTAGAAAAGCAAGAGCTTTATCTCAGACTAGTGAACTTTATCACCTGGCCCAGAAGTAAGGAGATGTCCTGAGGGAGCTGGGATTTATTGTGTGTGTTTATCGAGTGGCTGAGTGTTAGTTTCTGAAATGCCTACTGCTGTTTATTTCCTAGGAGAGCAGAGTGGCACTCCTAAGGGTCAAGTGCAGTTGAATGTATTAATGTCTTTCTCTCACTCGCTCTGTCCCTCTCTTGTCTGTTTAGTGAGGCATTTAAGCACACGCTGTACTACACTCAAGAAGCAGAACTGGATGTTTTTCTCCCAGTGGCAATTGAATCCTCCCTACCTGCTTTCATCATTTGGTTGTGTCTTCAAAATAAGAGCTCCTGTTCTTATACTGTTTTCCTAAGCCAACTCCGTATCTCTCCCTTCCTCCCTGCCACCTCCTATTTGCACTTACAACTACTGTCACTGTCATCTGTGCCTGCCATCTGCTTCCAGAATATTACGAAGCTGTAATCATAGGACATTTTGAAATTTATTCACACAAATCAAAGACATTCAGTTGCTGTCAGGAGTGGATTTAGTGGTTAGGAAAGCACAGGTCTCCCGGCAGAGGCTTTCAGAGCCAACAGCTGGCAGAGAGCGGCTGCAGGTTTCCCTGCCCAGTTTGTTCGTCCTGCCTCGCTCCTGACCTCCAGCATTTCTGCATTCTCAGGGCTGGCCTCAGCTGAGACGAGTTGACTAATTGTGCCAGATTATTTGCAGTTTAGTGGTGAGCTTGAATCTGGGTGACAATGAGACCAAAGTAATTTTTCACTTGTGGCGCCATTTATGCCTAGTCTGGAGAAGTATATAGCTACACTGTAGCTTCTCTGTCTTGCTCCCTTTACAAATAGACTGTAGCTCAGTGTATTTTTTCTATTCATGTTATTTGGGGTAGGGACTACTTTATTCAAGCAGCGCCTATAATACTGGCCTAATCCCTGTCAAGGGCCTCTAGGGCTACTCTAATACATGGCAGTAGTAATATTGGAATGTCAGTGGGAAGCTAGCTGTATCTTCCACACATATAGCAGATGCTAAGGGTTACTCCTACACTGCTCAGTTTATACTCTCAGCTTTCCAGTTTAATGGAAGAGGTTGTTATAGGCTATATGTGCATTATAAAGTGGTGTGGACTGCTTCCACTGCTCTAGGAGAGATTCTACAATGTGAAACAGCCAGTGCCAAGGACCCACATACACAATACACGCATTTCAGAGTGGTGGGTTTTTTTTGCTTTGGACTTGCTCTGCTCTGATCCCCCAGACTGAACAGACATGTAAAGCAGTAGTGCATTAGGTGCACTCTTGGTGTGCAACTTCCAAGGGGGATTCTGATCCATACTCTGAGATGCAAACAAAAGTGGGGTTGATGGAGAGCTGCACACTTCTGTTCCAAACTAAAGGGCTGATGTGGGTGCAGCCAAAAATCCACTGGTCTCTGCAACACAAAAAGTCCATTCTTGCTCTGTTGCTCTTTCATGTTTCTGTTTGCAGCGTGCTCCACTGACTTGGAAACTGTTTAAAATCAGTTTAAAAAATTTTACTCTTTCACAGTTCAAGAGATTTGGTGCATTGGTGTGCCTTTTAAACTGTCTCTCCTAGGTGTCCTGGTTTCCAAAAGCAGCTTCAAGTATGCCAGTGTTTTTATAAATGTTCCTAAATGAAATCATCGTTATCTGGGAAAGGCAACAGAAATGAAAAAAGAGCTGTTATGTATTTCTGCAAAAACAAACCAATCCCGAAATGGATTCCCCTTTCTCCCAAGACCTGTTGAGAGCTGGAGATCAAGCCTGAATGTAATGTGCCTATGGCCTCAGTTAACCAAATGCACACTGCCTGTGCTGCCCACAGCAGCTAAGCTGTTGCAGGCTCAGCTAGTAGCTGGATACAAGCCAGCTCAGGATCCTGGAGGCACTAGACGCAAGCCAAAGAGCTGTGGTCAAACACTTGGCAGGTATTAGACCACAGAAACCAAATGAGTAGAAAAGCTTCATTTGGCTCCACTGTTGCTGCTGAGTTGATGTGTGGGAATAAAGAAGTGTGACCTGCTGATTTGCAGTGGCAGTACAGCAGCTGGAGGTCTGCAAAAGCAGAATGCTTTAATCCCAGAGGGTTTATTTTTTTAATTTAGGGGAAAATCTTCAAAACACACACAGAGGAACTAAACGTGACACACAGTGCAAAGAGAAGCAGTGTTTCCAAGAGATCAGATATAGGATGAATTGCTTCCCCATAATTGTCTACCTACCCACCCCCGGCTGGTGCCACAGCGCTTGCTAGTATCTCCTCAAAGGTAGGAAAGCTGGTGAAGTATATTTATTTTGAATGTAAAATCCCTGACAAGGACAAAGGGTACATCAGAAGAAGAAAGGTTAGAGTCAGCTGGTGCACTGGCTTTGCAAGGGGCTGCAGTTGGTACCGTGTCACTGAAGGCTGACAATGATGCAGATGAAAGGGCAGACATGGAAATGATCAATGAAGGGAACAGTAATGAGAGGGAAATATCAGAGACTGGGAAGAGGCCACAGTATATTGCTACCCTGGATGAAATTCCTGAACCTTGGTCCCAAGGAGACAGTTTTTCATCTTTGCTGTCAGGTTGTGTGGAGCAGCAGCAGAGATCTAGAAATGCTGGAGGAGAAGGAAATGGTGATTGTGGGTTTGTGACCGGGACAGGCAGGCAGAAGGGCACTTTGTCCTTGAGTCATGTTGCTGTGGCGAGGCTATTGTGGGCATACAGCCATGAGGCAGGCAGTGGTACCTAGCAAAAACCCATACCAGTACTAGCCAGTGATTTAGACCCCAGGCAAGCACAGGTGTCTTTGTAATGCTGGTTCAAATCATCTCACAAAAGGACAGTATAATTTAAATAACTACAGATTACTTCAGGTGCAGGTCAAAGATGTACGAGCAGTTCTGTCTCATGCAAAATGCACCAGAACACTGCCCCTTACTGGGGCAAGTTGAACCAACCTTCAGTTCCTTGCTCCATCCCACAGTTCCTGTGTGAACATGCTGATGTCATATCTTGGGATGGGATGTGGAGCCCCTTTACGTATTATGCTGCTTTCACCATCAGAAGCAGGAAAAATCTTATTAACTCAGACAAGGAGCCACATCATGTTCATCATGGAGCTTGCAAGTCCTTGTTATGGGCCACAACAGGCAGGTGTGTCAACAGTAGTTGGAGGTAATGTGAACACTTCTGCACTATGTGGAGTCAGCATGTGTCAGCATCTCTGGGCACATGTACATTGGATTGTCGGTACTGGAAACATACCTTGAAGAGCCTTGAAGGCCTGATCCTTCATTGTCCAGGTCTGAACAGACTGTTTCCTTTCAGGGCCTCTCATCTCAGTTTCTCTTGTGTGAAAATCATGGTGGTATGGGATGATGACATTCCCCAAGAAATGGACACCTCACCAGGACATGCATCTATGGTCTCGAAAGCTTTCACAAGCCCTGCAGCTGCATCCCTGTGCCTGAGTTCCCACCACTGATGGGGACATGGCACCCCCTGCCTGGTAGTACATTGCGGTCGTCAGCGAGGACAGGCTTCGCAGCCCGGGGATGTAGAGGGTAGGTATGATTACAGTCAAGGACACTGGAAAGAGACTGATTCTTGGGAAGCAGAAATTCAAGGTGGGACAAAAGCATTTTCTTCTTCTTGCCTAAATTAGCTGTACATATATTTGCCTAGGTTTGAATACAGGTGGGTTTTTTTTAGAAAATGCATTCAGCAAGACAATTTTAAAACAGCTTGGCTCCTGGCTAGTCAGAGCTTCACACCATTAAATTGTGTTAGTTGTATGTACATGCTTAGCTATAGACTCTGTTGGGTGTAAACCAACATGCATTAGGCCAATATTCTGTAAACTCTGAACCTCAGCCTCTTTCACACATCTTCAGCCCTCAGTTATCTTATCCCAGACCTGCCTTTGAAACGAAAAAATCTGCTGAAGTAATTATTGCTGTGTAAGGGGAAATATGATTTCTCATTAAAATACTGTAGAAATTATTTTTATGTGCAGCCTGCAGTGAAACATAGGTACAGATCCATGGATCATGCATAGGTTACACAAAAAATCTGGCTTTGGTAGTAAACTATGCAGCTCTTAAATGTTTCTTCAAATCCAGCCCAGTATTCATAGTAGGACTGAAGACAGCATTGGCTGCTGAGTGTTCAGAGTAAATGATTCAGTGCTCCCAGGACAGTCCTTAAGGGTCATGTATTCAGAGGAACTCAACACCTAGCTTCCTAAGTTCCTAGATCTGAATTTAAGTATGTAGTTAGTGAAATTAAGATAGTGTGCTTATATGAAAGCTTAGAACGGAACAGCATATTGAAGTCATAAAATAGCAAATGGCAACATTAATTTGGAGGCAAATAAAAGCGAGCAATTTTTATTTGAATTTTCTTTCTTTTAAAGTCACAGAGTGACAAATGACATGATTATAGCACATAGTGGGATTTTTCAAGACGCTTCTTATTAGGAGATTCAGATCAAGACTTACTGTTTGCTCTCTCTATGAAAATGATAAATATTTTGCCTTTTACAAAATATTTATTTTCCAGCCCAAGGGCTGATACCTGCAGCTAAACCTGTGCTTCAACACACTCTTCTGACATGAAAAGCACTCATAAATTACAATCTAAACTGCAATTTCACATCCTCTTAGAAACCACTCTAACAGAGGCATGGCAAGTCATTGAGCTAGTTGGCAGGGCAAAGCCTGTCAGTACACTAACACTGCAGGCATGTAACCTGTTTTCCCTTCCTCCATCTGCCACATCAATTTGGGATTGGATAGGCATTATGCAAAGCAATAGCTGCTACCATTTCAGAAATATGTGTAATTCCCTTTCAGTTCGCAGCCATTTCTATCCCATCGCATTGCATCAAGATTTGGACATCACACACTTAATGCTTTAAGGAATCTGAGGGAAAGGGAGCTAAAAACGTAACGGGAGCCACAGTTTTGCCAGTAACACGGTAGACCATGAGAAGACCATAGACAGATGGTCCATCAAATGCTTGTCCTTTACAAGCATGGGGAATATCACTCGCACAGTAAAAACCACAGCCTCAGGCCACCCCCACAGCTAGGAAACGTGCAGAGAAGAGTGCTGCACATTTTCCAAGGTCAGACTAGGGGGGTTTCCTGTGACAGTGGCCGGGGACACACAACCTAGAGGACCCTGCAGGACCGAACTCCCCTTGCCCTCTGTAGGTAGAGCAGAGCAGTGGAGTGGGGTGTTGAAACACCACGGGGGCCAGGCTGGGTGCCATGGAGGCTGCAAAGAACAGCAGAGCTTCAGGGGTGCCATGCTGCACGGGGTTGCTAAAGCATCATTAAAGTTACCCGAGGTTACTGCCTCTCTGCCCTGGGTGTAAGGCACGTCCACAAAATATTTCAGTGCAATTGAAATCAGCACCTCTTCTACTCCTGTTCTTTGGTGGTGTCTATGTGGGTGCATGATGCCTGCATGCCTTTCTCATGGGAAATATCTCTCTGAGACCACTGGAGGTTTTGAGTGTCACTACCATCCTTTTCTCCCCAGTGCCATCCCCCAAATCCCACTGTACTCAGGTGATGCAGTCTGGATGCAGCTGCTTGTTGATAGAGAAAACGTCAATAGTCAAAGTGAAAAAACTCCAGTAATGGCGGTGGGAGATGAGAAAGTAAGTGGCAACAGCAGAGAAAGGGTGAGGCTTTTTCTCAGGCAGAGAGTTTCCGTTTTTAGAAGTAAAATCAGGACATGTAACAAAGAAGGACAAATTGGAAGAAAAATCATCCCCTTGTGTCTTGTTTTGTGTTTTCTCTTAGGCTCAAACTTGTACTCTATTGGCAGCCCAGACTTCTATTAGAGACATCTGGTTTGAGTTTGGAGGGTTATTTGTTTGGTGGTTTTGGGTTTTTTTCTTTTCATTTTTCTCCCTTTTACTTTTGATTCTTTCCCCCCCCTAAGTTTCCTCTAGTAATATTTTCTCAGCTTTTGTCTTGTCTTTTCCTCTTTTCTCTTCTCCTCTCCCGCCTCTCCAGGCATCTGTAGCTGCGTCTGCTCAGTGCACTATCTTGCCGAGTTAGTAGATCCTTCAGATGACCAGTGTTCAAGTTTTAGAAACACCTTTTCTTTCCTTTTTTTTTTTTTCTCACCACCTTTTACTGTCTGCAAAACCAACTGCGGAGTGGGAAAGAGGCTCTCCCTTCTTCCAAGGACACAGTGCCACTTTACTTGGAAGTGTTTTTCCCCAACTTCTGCAGCTAATGGAATAATTTCCCTTCCTAGTTACTTTGATGTGTGTCTTTCTTTATCTCCTAGTGAGTGAGGCACCTGTGTGGGGGTTATTGGCAACCAGGCACTTTATCACACCTTCTCCCAAGTAACGGGTTTGATTTTCATGTTCATTAAGGTTTCTCAACACCTGGTAAAATGCTGCTTTTAGGGCTCTCTTGTCTCCCGACTTGGTGTAAAAGGGGTTTTGGCAGAAGTGAGAATAAAGACCAATACTGTCATTACCTGCTGTTCAAAATGACTCGTTACTTACTTTTCTTTCTGAAATTGGTGCTATCAGTTATATGAGAGAGGGAGGGTGTCCTTGCCTCTAAAAACAATGCATGTGACTTGGGGGATTTCAGACTTACTCGCATTTTTTGCCTGTTAGGTAGTGTGTAATGCCCGTTAGGTAGTACAGCTTGAGCCCAGTTTTGGTCTCCAAAACATGAAAAAATACTTCCTTTTTTAAAGGTGCTGGAGGATTCATCTGCTTTAGGAATAATTTTTATTTGTACAGTACAGATGACCCCACCACCCTTGTCTTCACATGAAATTAACCCAAATACCTCATCTACGAGAATTATTTTTTGCAGATGCACTCATTTTCTTCCCCTTGGGTATGTACATTTGTAGGATGTTCATGAGAAGGACTTTTTCATGGGCTGAGCTTTGTCTGTTTGAGAGGCGGATAAAGCCCAGTTATCACTAAGCACTTAGAAAAAGATATGACTCTGTATGCTGAGTTTGTGTGGAGCATCATTTTGCTTTAAAATCAATGGCTACCTTATCTTTCAGTGGTTTCCCTTGAACAAAAATTGCAGAGGAATACTGTGTATTACTTCTTGCACTTATAAAATATTAATCCTAATCTGTGCTTAAAAATAAATAGGTCTTAAGAGTTTAAAAAACCTAACATTTTATGTTCCTTCCATAGTTCCTTTTTTGTCAAAATTTCCCTTTGTATGACTCACGCATAAGTCATTTCCACAGCACTGGTGCTTCTTGACCTCATACTTTCTTAATAACCGTTAAAATTTTCTTCAGTAATTTTCTTTGTTGGTGGGATGACATCTGCTTCCATTAGATGACCTTTTAAGTCCCTTTTTTTTGTGAAGGAAACAAAAGCAAATGTCAAGTCTGAGTAGGTTTTCTCTGTATTTTAAAGTCTCCCTGCAAATTTATCTATCTGGTGCATCATCTTGAAGGAGACAAGGAGCATGAGTTTGCAGATATATGTGACTGTATCTTCCCAAGGCCACAGTTTTCAGTGAGTGTAACTACACCAAGGCACTACATTGCACAATGACAAAAATCACCAACCTTTGCCTGCTAACAGCCAGGTCTCAATGTGCTCCACTTGCAAGCAGTTCTGTTTTCACAGAGGGTCTTCTGGAGTTTGCAAAACACTGTGGAAGATAAAGAAATGCTTCAGTAAAGCAATTATGCATTCAGTAATTCAGATTTCAGAATTCAGGAAGTTCACACCTTTTCAGTGTTTCTTTGGGCTGTCAGCAAACTTTGAAAGACGTTGAGTCACATACTGTTTACTTTTTCATTTTCATTTCAGAAACCATGAACACTAGAGACATTGTTAGTAAAGACAAGACAGACTTTGAAACTATTCTGCAGAAGTGGGTAAATCTGACAGGAATTTCTGCAATGGGGGTGAATTTACAGGCATTTGTTATATACACAATACACACAAATTATATATTAATTTTCTGTGAGAGCTCCCTGATTAATTTAAAGTTATGATGTAATGCTTCCACTCTTTGTCCCTTTATTGAAACGTTAATACATGTATTGCACTAGGAGATGGAAGCAATATTCTACCACCTTCCACTTCCGCCTTTTAATTTTTCTGCAATTCTTTCTACACTGTCATTCCATTGGCTTCTATTTGCAAGTTCAGTCTTTTAATTTGCCCTCTGTAATGTAATTCTTTTCAAATTACCTGGTCTTTCCCATTTGCCAGTATGGCTACCTCATTATTCTGCTGCTTTTCTTTCCCCCATGATCATCCTTCTATTTTTCCATTCTGCCATTCTGTACGTAAAAGTAAAGATCTCTTCTTTGCTGGTGCAAAACTTTCAGGGAGTGAGAGTTTTGCCTACTATTTCACATTGGGCAACAAAAGTGAAAGATTTTCCATTGATTCAAGTTATAAAAAAGGTAAAAGAACTAGAGAAAGAAGCCTGAGGTCAAGTAATACTGCAGACGTGATTGTCTTCTTGGTCCTTCATGAGTCTTATGCTAGCTGGACCTTGCACGTCAATGATAAATATTATGCTATGCAGGTGGGGCCCACTGGTAGCATCCTATGCTGCTGGTATTAGGGATAAAATTCCCATTGAATTCCATGTCCTTCAGTTGTTTCCTGAGGACACTGACTACTCGTTAACATAAATAATCAGTGCTATTTCTATTTGTGGAAAAGTACCTCTGTGGGCTTTTTTTGGGTGGGGAGAAGAAAGAGACAAATGAGAAATGAGTGAATTGTCTTTCTATTTGCTTTCTATAGCACATCTGCCCAGTTGTGCCCTGCTTTGCTGTTGATGACCCCTGGGGATGCAGGTCCACGTAAGCCTGTGGGAGCCTAGACATTTCTGGCATGCAGTGTCCCTTTGGAAGCTGCAGCTGGAAAACACTGGCAGCCCTAGTCGGGGGGAGGGAACTCCTCCAGAACTCAGTTCTCGTAACATCCAGACATGCCAGACCTGATGGCTCCCATTAGCTTTTCTGTCAGCTGTGCAATTGCCTGTTAACTTTCAAACAGCTGTAGAGGTGGCATGAATTGCTCTGCCCCCTGGTATCTGGTCCACATTGCATGGGTTTTGAGGAATGAGTATCTTCTGAATTCAACACCAACAGTCAACACACAGATTTTAAAGTTGCTTGAGAGGCTGTTACAATCCTCTTGTCTGACCTTCTAGGTAGCTGGGCCTAAGAGTTGCACCACATGGTGCCTGCATTTAGTCTACAGCTCCATTTAAGTGCAGTGTTTTCCTCATCAAGGCAGAAGAAAGGGTTTTGGAGAAGAAAGAAGAGAGAGGATGACCTTCTTCCTGCCCTTTATTACAAATTCTCATCTGTGTACAAATCAATTGCTGTTTATAGCTTGCATGTGAGAGCAAAGATTAGGCACATACTAAAATTTGAAAATAGATTCCTTTTGACATATACCAAGTTTGGGGCTTTCAGGGGATGTTATCACTACAAATGGTGCACCCAGCAAAATGTGGTTCAGGCAAATGTGAAAACTTATATGACCTTTGTCATTTTAATGTTTTTTTGACTAGAACTTCATGCATGTGTTCTTATCAGCATCGTGCACTGGCTGTGGGAAAGGCTTTTGCTTTTAACGGTTTCTCACATCCTGATAGGAAATATACTTTATCCATAGTTTCATAAAAGTGGAATTAACATGGTAAGTGTTGAAGCAGGGTCCTGTGTTTCCCTCTTCCCCTGGCTCCCCAGAAAAAGTGTAAGTTGTAAAGGACATGCAGTGCTTTCTATCTAGAAAGATAACACTAATTCTCCTTTTCAAACTTCTGCTCTTGGCACTAGCACATTAACACACTTCACACAAGCTGTGCCTCCTCCTGGCAAGAATGCAGGTTTGGCTGTGTGTCCACTGCATTTGTCCACGTGTTAGGCTACTCCCATTTTCACTTAGAAGTGGCATTAGGGTTGTAAACTGATTACATTTGAAACAAAAGTATTCTATTGGTGCCATAATGGCTGACGTAAAGGCCATTTCCAATTGCTTAATGAATTACTGTAGGAGCCGACAGCTTTTAGAACAGGTGTCCATTAGCTGCCAAGAAATACCTGATCCCAAGCTTATTATTTATTGGCTGTAAGTGTCCAACCAGACAGTCATTACATCAAGTATGAAATAATGTAATTCCCTTTTTTATGCATTGAAAAGTTAGTGGCTGAACCACCCATTGCCATGGATTCAGCAGCCTGCTAGCAGGCATTGACTTCAGGAGGGACGGTCCCATTCTCTGCTGCCAGACCCGTCCTGCTTGCTCGGGAGGCAGTGAGCTCTGGAAAGGCAATTCTCCTTCCCGCTTCCAAAGGTTGTGATCCTTCAGGTGCGAATGGTCCTTTTTAAGAAGCATGCCACTCCTCTACAGTTGTGGCTTCAGACTGTGAAAGTGCAAACAGAAGGAAAGACCTCATACTTTTCCTGACCCTGGGTGAAATGATTCTGATTTGAACCACATGTGGGGGTAAGTTTAGAAAAAATCCAAAACACCTTCCACAACAAGAAATATCACCAATGAATTCAGGTGGATTCTGACTTTCATGGGGAGCAATGGGGGATCCTTGCAATCAGCTATTGTCATGACAGTTTTTGGCTTTTATATTTTTCCTGCTCTTTAAAGCAGGCTAGTTTCCTTCAAAGGGGTAACTTTCAAGGCTTCAGGGCATGTTCCCCTTGAAACTGTGTAGTAGAGATACTCTTTGTCCTGATTCAGCATGATTCGCAGGTAGAACACACTATTTCAATATTCCTGCCTGGGCAAGAGGGCTTTTCAAAGGAGAGGCTGAAGAAATCAGGCTGCCTGCACTGGGATGTTGTGGTTTCAGCTCAGTCAGTAACAAAGCACCACGAAGCCGCTCGCTCACCCCCCACCCCCGCCCCTGGCCACGTTGGGATGAGGAGAGAATACAAAGGCAGGCTCGTGGGTCGAGACAAGGACTGGGAGGGATCACTCCCCACTTATGGTCACGGGCAAAAGACAGGCTCAACTTGGGGAAGAAACAAAATCCATTTAATTTACTACAAATCAAATCAAAAACAAAACACAAGGGTATTAGGAAGGGAAACCAAACATCAGAACACCTCCCCCCACCCCTCCTGCCTTAGCTCCATTCCCGGTGCTTTCTACCTCCTCCCCCCAGCGGCACAGGGTAACAGGGGATGGGGGATGGGGTCAGCTCGCCACACGTTGTCTCTGCCGCTCCCAATTTCCTCAGGGGGAAGATTCTTCACTCGTCCCCTGCTCCACCGTGGG
>VYZV01022101.1:112319-189124 GCA_013401275.1 Pandion haliaetus | reverse complement strand
GAGGCGGGTCCGACATTTTGGCGCCGGGGAATTTTCCAGCAGCTTCTTAAAGGGGCCATCTCTGCAGCCCCCCTCCCCTGCCACCAAGGAAAACCGCGCTGCACAAACCCATAACAGATGTGCACAGAGCTTGTCTGGTGCACAGGGCTGATGGCTGGCACATAGATAGAGGCCCAGAATCGCACACAGGTAAGAGTGGTGTTTCATACATTTTATGCACATATAGCAGCCAAGCAGGAACTAAGAGCTTTTTTAAGTGGTTCAAGCAGCCTACAGCTGAAGCTTGCAGTAAAATTAAACACTACTGCATTACCTAAATGTGTGCCCATTACACAGAATCAGGGTTCTCATTAACAGCCCTGTCAACAAAGCCTCAGTGATACACATTTGAAAATGGATAACGTTCCAGTGTAGAGAATTTTATGATTATGCAGGGTCCTGATTAAATAAGTTATATTATATTAAATTATTCTGAGCTTCTTTTTTCTAAGAAATAACACAGATAATAAAGTTTTATTTGCACATAGCTAAAGCAAAAAAAAAAAAAAAAAAAAATCCTTGCATTTCTCCTTACACCTTATAAAGTTTCTGACATTTTATCCAGGTCAGAGACACTGCATACAAATACCTGTTCTGCCATTCAGTTAGTGAGGCAAAAGCTAAAATCAATCCCTTCCCTAGAATAATTGCTCAGCAAACAGGATGCATGTAATCCATTTTCATTACTAATACTTCAGTTAAGATTCAGGTACCGTATTTTACTTCTCATAATGAGCACAGTTTTACAATGGATGTGTGGAGTTTGCAGTACGTAACACCACTGACAGCTGCAGAATTCCTGTCATGTGCACCAGAGGTGGATTAACTATAAGTACATTTCTCTAGGCAGTAACAGAGTGTAGAGAGATAAATTTGCAACGTATGCCTACTTTACTGCGTATGCACAAACCTCATTTTCCCTGTTACTTCATCACATGGACGTATTTGTTACCATTTTATTTAACCATGAAGCTATGTTCTTGCTGTTATACTGCATCTCAGTTACGTACAGAAAGATTATTAATCTGTGAGATCTACTGTGGTGACTGCTATTGTGTGTCTCCGGATGCCAATGATGTGGCAATATCATTTCTAATACCCTCATACAATCTGGGGTGAAGACCCTAGATTGTGTACTTCACCCCCTAATTTGTTTGCACCATAGGGATGGGAGATTTTAATTTCTGTAATAGCAGTGACTTGGCCAATTCATGGGTTCATGATTTTCTTCGGTGCTAGCGGTATCCTGAGAAGAGCGAACAGGAACAGAGAGGTCATTAAAATAAATCTCTCCACCTACTGCCTAGTTTACATTCAGGTTTTGATGCATCGGTGGAAAATATTTTCTTGTTTCAAACAAAGATTAATTCCTAATTGCCACAGTCCTGAGCATGCTTCTGCAGCTGATTAAGAACTGTCTTAACAACTGTTTTTTAAATGAAGCTTTTAAGTTGCAGACCTGCCATCACCCATGAGTCATCCTCCTCGCTGACTGTTGTATACTGCCAGGTCCAGTTTGAGCCTGGCTTTATAACACCAGTGCCTGTTTAATCTCAGATGAAATAGCAGCAGTGTGTTTGGACACAAGGACAGCTCAGGGAGCAGGGCACAAAAGGAGCTTCTGGGGATTCTGCAGAATAGGCCTTCACCTCACATGTGGTGCTCAACAGCATGCTCCATCAGCAGCACGCAGGCTGAAGAGGCATGCAGGCTCTGTCACTTTTCTTGTCCCGGGAGTGGTCCTTTGAAAGCAGAAGGCACCTTATTCAGTACATTGGTAGGAGGGTACACTGCAGAGGCAGTGCTGAATGTGGATCGGTGGAAATAACTGTCCTTCTGAGGGTTTTCAGTTGGCCATTTTTTTCACATGCACGAAATTGTAGGTGGAAAAGCAAATTGAAGGGGACAAACAAAATTTCATTGTCAGCCACTGCAAGGGTGGGAGTGGTAAATCTTTTCAAGATGAAGGGATTCATCTTTCCATCCTTCATTTCATGGCTTTCTATCATTTCTGAGGGAGGTTTGCTAGCTCTCGGAACCCCAAGGCTCATTCTTGCATCTATCCTAACAAAATCTACGGGGTGGCCTCTCAGGTCCCATGTGTAAATACCTAATGGCTACCACCTAAATAGAGGAAGACATGAAGATGAAGCATGAGGTTGATGTTTGTGCCTGAGAGATTTCCTCCCCTAGCTTGGATGCTGGGTTTCATGTCACATTGCCATGTTTCTCCACAGCATATGTAACAAATCTCTGTATTTCCATCCTGAAAAGTGGAACAGAAAGTTGCACAAAACCAGAAGCATGTTTTGAACTTTATGTATCTCTGTTTGCTTAAGATACATGTAACTAGTAGCATGTAACTGCTCAGGACAAAACACAAAACCAAAAACCCCAAAACAACCAACCACTGAATGATCACAAGATTATTGTTCTCTCACTCTAGGGAAATCTGTTTAATCTCCCATAACAGACTACGCACTAACTAAATGCCCTGGTTCAGTCACTGTGAAGCAGTGGACTGTGCACAGCCAGAAATAGCAGTGGGAAAGAATGCACATCAGGGAGCACATTCCCCCCCCATCCCCTGCCCTGGAGATACTGAAGAAACAGAAGGGGAAATCTCCTTCAAACTGGAACCAAGCCACCCACAGTGAAACTTTCATCAGAAGGGGGCTGTTAGCAATGGCCAGTATAGGAGCCCAGCTTCTAATCTATGCCAGGCTTTCACTCACAGGATTCACTCACAACAAGACATGCAGCAAGACTGTAATATCAAGGAGACAGTGAATTTAGTGTCTCATAGAGAAAGTGCTACATTTTTTAAGTATTAGGCTTGACTCCCAACTGTGGGCACAGTACAGATCCCCCAAAAACACTCAGACACTGTCTGCTTTGTGGAGGGTGCAGCCTGTCCTTGCTACCACCCAGAGAGAGGAGAAAGAACAGACCCTGTGCCATGTCTCTCTTGCAATGGAGAGGAGGCATCCTCTCCTACACCCGAGTTTATGGTCACAGACTCAAGATCAAAAGGCAGTGTACTTTGGTCTTTAATATGGGAAGATTGTGTAATTCATGATGAAGTTTATCCAACAAAAGGCTCTTTTTTCCTAGCAGCAATCAATGCTGGTCCTCCCTCTCCTCTTTCTGTCAAGATTTTTTTTCAGAAACCCATTCAGGACTCAGACAGAAGAAGCAAAACAAGATAGGATTTCCCTCCCCTACACCCCACCCCACGGGAATGATTTTATCACCTAATAGCCAATCTAAATAGTGTTCAGTGCAGTGCAAATTATACTTTGCATGCAAATGTGAAAACAGTGTTACCACAGGAATGAAGTCTGTTGAGGTATGGGGTGAGGAGAAGCTGGTTGATCTCTTCTGAACGGACCTGAGTGGTGCAGCGAGAGGTTCACAGCTTCAGGGAGAGCAGAAGGAGTATCACTCCTGCTGTTGCCAAACTCAGCTTTGACTTTACTGCCCAGTAGGCGAAATTTTCAGATTCAGGAAGCCAACAGGGAGTTAGCAGCAGGGAGATTTGGCCTCTACCCAGATGGTCGAGCAGTTCAGACTAGCCTTGTACCTTTTATATGAAAGCAGAAACATCTGCATACTCTCCAGCTGGCATCAGGTCTCTCTTTACCATCACTCCTCAGCTTCAGATAAATAGTAAATGACTCCTTGCCCATACAAAGACCAGGGCTTCATAGGAAGACATATTTAGCCCATTGCCTGCTGCATTGCCTTAGCCCTTTGGATTCAGACTGCTGAAAACACTCAAGAGCTTGTTTCCACGGATTTTATAATATGCCCCAAAGTCACATCATAATCATCTAGCCAGCACTGCTGGTACCTTCATATCCCTGTGCTGGAGGCAAGAGCATCCAAATGTACTAATGTACTACACAGCACTGATCACCATTTTCCAGCAGTGTGCAGCTGACACAGGTGATAGAGGTATTCTGTCCTGACACCTCTCCCATTCCCACAAGAGCATCACAGAATTATGTCAAAAGAGCTCACTTGTCAACTGGCAGCCATCCATGCTAAAAAACTGGGTGCAGCCCTATAAAAGACTTTTATCATATGCTCCTCTGCATATGTTTGAACTTTCCCATTTTGTTTTTGTCACTAATTGTTAATAACCCTTCACTGTTTGCTGAAAGCTGATGGTATGCAGCAAATACACTTGTCCAGCTGTGTTTGTGAAACACAAGAATATCAATTTGATCTAAGTATTGTTCTCATCTCAGCTGTCCATGCTTTGTGCACCCTTATCTAAGTTACTTCAACACTTCATACCTTCTGTTTCTCCTGCTGCTCCATGTCAATATTGTCTATTTACTCTGCAGAGAATATACAGGCTTTATTTGCACAACAGTGAGTACAACAGGGCCCCAAACTTGGCTGGGGCTTTTGGTGGAGAGAATTCCTCCTGCAGATAAGGCTTGAATTTTAGTGTTATTCTGGACTCAGACTGAAAGATGCACACACTCATTCAGGCTAAGATTCAAAGGCAACAAATAGCAAGGTGACAGATAACTACTTCTGCCTTTTGGTATGTAAGCAAAGGAATTAGCAGGCTGTAACCACACTGGCACACAGAGCCTGGAACAGACTCTGAAATTGACAGACACTGATGTTTGTGTCAGCTGAAAAAGAAAGCAGCAACAAAAAATGTAGAACAAAGAACAGTAATACTCCAGAAAGTTTCCTGTTGAAAACAAGGAATCTCAGCTACTGGCAGAATACATCGGCTGAAATTTCCGAAGAGCAGAATTTTAAAATGCTCAGCATGCCCAGTCAGGGCCAGGTTTTCAATTTAGCTCAGTTCCCATGGAGGCAGCTAAACAAGAGCCAGATTTTTAAAATCACTGAGTATCCAGCTGTTTCCATTGCAATAATTCTCACCCAGTTTTTAAACAGAGCTCAGCACCACCCAACAAGTTGCGTGATTCCAAAAGGTTGCCCTAAGTGACTTCACACTTGGGGTCATTGCTTCACTGGCTACCTGTCAGAGGCTCAGGTCACCCCCATTTCTGTCTTCTTGCTCCCTTTCTGAGTTCTGATGTGGTCTGAATAATATGAACTATCAAATAACTTTTCTGGATATATGTAGAGAGGGAATATCAAGAGATGTACTGCATAAACTGTGGCATGGTGAGCTTCACAGCTCTGCCAATTTACCATGCATTTTTGAGCTGCAAGAACCAGTGTTATGCTTTGACCTGCCAATCATGCAGACTCATGTCAAATTGTGTCATCTTCCAAATGTCTGAGTTTGGAGGTCTCAACCTATTTCCACATGCAGATGGAGCCAAGAGTTTCTTTTTCCTGAAGCCTGCAGGAAAGCTGAAAAGACAGCAGACGCCATGATTCAGGGAAGGCTGTGTGTCAGGTGATGTAAAACATTATCTGGATATCAACACATCCATAGAAACTGCAGTCTTCCTTCATCAGCATGTCAGGGTGAAGCTGTTCAAGGGCTGAAGTAACCCTTTGCTAGGAGAAGCCAGTCTGGGAGTCCTAGGCCACGCAGCTCCTGTACTCTCTCTCCAACTTTCTGGAACATTGTAGCAAGAGCTTGACAGACAGCCAATATGGATGGAAAGGGTAACATCTCCTGCACTAGTGCTTACTGTCTTACATGGCTCTTCCATAAGCAGAGAGGTACAATTCAGTATAGGGGACAAAGCACAGAAATTCTCAGAAGTGGAGTGGTCTACCAGAAGAAAAGAAAAAGCAGAGTTTTTCCCTCTTGTTTGGGTTGTTTTGGTTGTTGTTGTTCGGGTGGTGGTGGTGTTGATTTTTGCTTTTCTTCTAAGTGAAGATCCAGGAGACACAGGGAAGGGCAGAAAACAGAGTTGATCAAAAAGGCAGCCCACTAGTCAGCCTCAGGCTGCATGCACTGAGGTATGGTTAGCTGAAGACACTTTTTGGCTTTCAAAGCTATTTTAAAATGTCTCTTGCTCAAACAAAACTCCCTGAAACAAGAGAGGTCTTGAAATGCAGGTGAATTCCAGTCTCTTTAAAAAAAGATGCAGTTGTTCATTTCCCTGCTGGAGAGGGATGTACCTCCCTATTTGAAGCTTCCTCCGCTGTCATTCCTTCCTCTCATTTCCTTGAGCCCCCTCGCTGTGTGACCGTGTGACACGCAGCCATTCAGTGAGAATCAAGAGAGATATTGGCAGTTTGGGAGCTGTTGTTCCTGCTTATGTATGCAAAGAACATAATTGCTAAGTGCATCATCTGTTGTAATTTACACATCCACACACAGCATAGATCAGGCCAGTCTTTACATATGGATGCAGTGCCTTATTTTCTTCTTTTCTGCTTTTCTGGGCAGGAAAACATTAGTCTCCTGGACCTCATTGTGCTAGCTGCTGCACAAATGCCCTAAAAGATGATCCCTGCCCCAAATATCTTACACTTTCAATACAGCTGCAGAGAACTGGGACAGGAGACAGTATTTCTTTGACTCTGCCACTTCACACACAAGCAGTGCAACTGTTTGAAATGGCTTGACTAAAATCAGTTATGAAGGTCTGCAGCAGATGTGAAAAGTTAGCAATACCAAACCCAGCATTACAAAATCACTTTGCAGTCACAGACCCACTGAAGCAAGAGCTGTGTTGCTCCCAAACATTATCTAAGCAGGAGGCAACCAAGGAGCAAGCAGTGAATACTGGTCTGCAAGATAAAAATAGCAGCTCTGTAATAATATGAGGACAAAAGCCTTAAAAAAAAAAAAAAAAATCAAGAAAGAATGTGAGAGTGATTTTCAGTTGGCTTCCCTGTTGATTGTTTTGACTCTCACTGTCACAGCAATTTGATTTCTCATGATCTTCTCCAGCGGAAGCCAAGCCAAGATGTTCTCCTTTAAAACTTTCAGATGCAGGTCACACAGACCCCCTGCCTGAAGGTGGAGAGTGCACAGCCATATTGGAGACCTCAGAAACCAACACTGTGATCCATGGTGACAGGGAAACGGGGTTGTCATTACCTTCTCACTCCCTTAAATAAATCTGCAGCTCCTAGTGTGCCTTGAATTCCTTCACTAGGTTGCACCTCTTGCACAAGATCCTCCAGTTACCCTTTAGGACCTTCAGCAGTGGACTCTCACTGTCCAAAGATTCTTTTAAGTCTGTGGCAGACCCCACAGATGTTTCTGTTAGGATCTTTTACTCATCAGCCTCTGACTGTGTTGTCTCAGGGAATGACATGGAGCCTCATATCCTTCCCTGGTGCCTGGAGTGCTACACCTTCATTTAAGCAGAGATTCAGGAGAGAAAATTTCCCCTCAGACAGCGTTCTTTAAAACAACACTGCGTCCTGTGCAAAGACAAGGAGGGCCCGCTCAGCGTCCACCACCATTGGCAAGCCAGTTCCCTCCCAACCTGGCTCTTCTGCTCAGCGAAGCAGAACTGTTGAATGCTACCTGGTGTACAGCACCACCAGAAGTGGGGGAGCTGAGGGCTTTCATCAAGCACTGGGCATTTTCCACACATGTGCTTTCAGGTGATGCTTTGCAGGTTCATGCAGAGCACTTCATTTGCTCCAGCTGTGCCACAGGGATGTGACCCCCGGGCAGAGCCACAGCCACTAGAGGGCATTTGAAGGACACCAGATCAATAGGTAGCAGGTGGCTGGCCAGCATGGGAGCCAGCCCTGCCTGTGTGACCCGCTGTGCCAAGCTATAGCATGTGATAAGCTGTCTTACCCCAGTGCCTTCCTCATTCTGTCTTTCTGCAGTTGCCCCTGGGTGCTCTGGGTTAGTGGTTTGCAGCAGGCATGGCATAGGTTGTTCCCATGGTTTATCTGGATCTGCTGCTGCAAATGGGCAGTAGCTGAGGTGGAGCAATGCTGCTGAATAGATGGACCACTGAATAACTTCACACACTTCAAAATAGCTACAGATATAAATATCAGACATAGCTTTGTTCAACAGTTTTAATCAGCTGCCTGTGACTCCCTCATTTAGTCTTCCTTGACATCAGGTCAGAAGTCCATGATTTTCTTACCTTTTTCTATCTATTCTCTCTCAATGGAGAGATCTGTTCTCAAAGGGCATACACCTACATTCTCCATACTAACTTCTTTCAAGTCCATTTCAGTAGATGGAAGAATTGAACATGGTCTTCTTTATTCTAGCTAAAGGACATGGCCTTCAAAACACAAAATATTTGCAGGGACTTCACCACCATATAACTGTCTGCCATCCAAAGGGAATGTCTGACACAAACCATACAGATCTTTTCAGTAGAGCTTAAACAGCTCCCCCCTTGCACAGTGGGTTTCTGTGCAGATGAGTCCCCATGGGAGAAGTTTGCATGTAGGATTTCCATGTTTGTACAGTTGGCAGCTGCTCTGCATGTGCTGGAGAAGAGGGAAAGGCAGGATGAGGGTGAGCTTCCACTTGCTGTGGGCTAAGAAATATCAGAACAAGAATGCCTGGGTTGTCAGGCTTTTCTGGAGTTTGAGAATGATCAAGTGTCACCTCAGTTATCTCCAGATCGAATTGACCTGCAAAACCTCAGATTGTCAGGAGTGTCCTGCTGAAGAGGATCAGGAGTCTTGCAGGGTTGGTCCAGGAAACATAACGCTTTCCATAGACCTGAGAGACAGGACACCAAGCCAACATTGAGTAAGACAGGTCAGACTCTACAAAAGCAAAAGGGGAAACAGTGTATTGATTCCTCAGACATGCTCAAGCTGGGTCAGCTGGACTTGTGGTGGGGAGTGGGAGCCTCATGGGCACAAATCCAGAGAGATTCAACCCCTGAGCCTGGTGCAGCAGCACACCACCATGACTCATCACTACACGCCAGGATGCCGCTGGTGTGGTGTGGGAGTGGTAGGCTGGCTTTAGCTCAGGACACACACATTCGTGGTGGTGTGAGCACCTGTCTGGTCCTGGGGCAATCCTGCTGGACATATGATGTACTAATGATGCACTTGTGCTTCTCGCTGTGGTTGCTGCACCAGCCCTCAGCTTTCAGGAGCTTGGTTTGAGCACATCAAGCTTTAGGGTCAAGATAGGCACTTTTATAGAAATTCACTCCTCAAGTCTCAACAACACTTCAGGAGTCAGTACTGGCATTATTTTTATGTCAGAGGTAGGAACAAGAGATTTTTCCTGGGACATGGTAGCAGACCTGGGGATAGAGCCCAGGAACTTTGTTTGATACATGATTCTGAGTCCAGCATCCACCTTTTTATGTAACAAATCGGCTTTTACAGGCATTGAGCTACCTGTCTCCGCTCATGGAGTAAGACCTGGCGAACCATGAACTGAGCTAATTGGTATATTTTTCCCTTAAAGAGAGATTTTTATAAAAACACTTGTACTGGGAAGTGTGAGTGATACATTCTGCCTGGAGCAAAACAAATTATCTCTCCAGCAGGCAAACTCAGATCCCCAGGGCTCTGAAAGCAACTCAGGTTGACACTTTCTTTTTCTAGACAGTTGGGGATTTGAGAGGGCTGATTTGAGGTGGGAGCAATGGGGAAAATTCTCTCTTTGCTTTCTTTTTCTCTCACATGACTGTCAAACAACAGCTGCTGAACAGGCTTCCTCAAAGTCATTATGGCAAATGCAGATTACATATCACATGCAACAGGCAGTTCCTGCAAATCTTGACAGGTCTGTTCTTTAATGATATACTGGTTTCAGGCAGGCCATAGATGCCATTGCTGATCAATAAGCTATAGCTTCCCCACCCCCAGCATGGGGTGCTGCTTGGAAGGAGGACTGAATTAAATACATTAGTACTTTTCTAGAGTGAACAGAGGGTACTTAAGTTACAGAGTTAAAACTCCCTACTGCTCCTGGTTTCAGGGTAGCTATGTCAGTTTAGGCTACTATGGTGACATGCAGGTGGGTGAAGAGTAGTGTGGTACCATAATCTTGCATATCATGATGACAGGGAAAGGGGGTTGTCATTCCCTTGGTATTTTGCTTGGAATGCTATGCAAATCCTAGACTGGAATGTGTCTTTAGAAGTCATCTGGTCCAACCCCTGCTCAAAGCAGGGCTATTGCAAAGATACTCCTATCTTATAGAACAAGTTGGCTGAAGTAGCAGTTCATACACATCAGGTCTCAGCCACCAAGAGAGGATGAGAACTTCACCAATCAGGTTTCAGGTTTTTTTTTTACTTTACTAGTAGTCAAGGCTGCACAGGCACTGGATTTTGAGGTGAGTTGAAATCAGGTGTGGGAACCCTAAGATACCACCTTTGTGAAATCTTGGCTTCTGGCATGTGAGTCTTACCGTTGTGATGTGATGAGGACACATGGCTGCCATGCCCCAGTGCAGTCAGTATGAAAAGGTTATTTTTGCAACATCAGAGAGGAATGGGACAAAGGTAGAAATAGAGTTTCAACGTAGCCGCAAAAAAATCCTGTATTTGAAAGGTGTATTTGCTCTCCTGTATCAGTACAAGTGTGGGAAATGCTGGGATACAGAACTTTCAGGCAAAACCAGTGGAAGATTAGGTTCTGGAGGAATGGACTTTATACATCAAATTTTGGTGTTCTGCAAAAATAGAGTAAGTTGTCACTATTGCAGTGGAGCTATGGGAAAGCAAAGCTACTGAATTTATGGAATTTATAATCCTTACATAGGATTATATCAGGATTACATCAGGAGGAAGAAGAGCTAAAAGTGAACATTGGTCAGACAGTAAATACGAAATGAGCATACTGTACACTGACTTCTGAATAAATACAAGCTCAAGTAATTTCTTAAGTTACTCAAAACGTCTTTCTGGCCTATGTTTGCAGAGGGCTATTCTCAGTGTATAAAACATGGTTTGGTGATGGGCACACACCACAGTATTTGTCAGTATTTGTGTATTTCTGTTAATGCTCTTACTAAAACTCATTGAGATGCATGTATGTGGGGGCATCACAATTAAAAAAAAATTAAGCAAAAGTGAACATTCTTAGATTTTTTTTTTTTATCTAGTGATAACATTTGCTGTCATAAGATGATAATAAGTTCTGCTATGAAGGCTTTGAGAGTCCAAGTATAACATGTAGCCCTGAACTTTGTCATCTTCCTGGTAGAAACATACAGAAATATTTGGAGGTGTTTATGCTTGCTGGCAAAATACCTAGTTTCCTACAGTTAGATGTATTAGCTACTTGTAGATTTAAAAACATTTTCTTAGCAGCTGTTTCTATTTTATGTAGGGCTAAGGCCACATCAAAATCCTTAGCCTTTTCCCCAATCCCTTCATTCAGCCTGCTGAAGAAAGGTCTGTGCTCTGCTTTTTGTGCAGCCAAGGGTCTCTCGGGAGACACATCTTGGTGGGTGAGGAGAGTGCCTCATGAAGGCACAGACAAGCCTGAGGTGTAGAGCAGCTTCTGACTTTGATGGGCTTCCTTTCATTCCTGTCCTAATCCCACCCTCTACACTAGTATAGTGGGTAAGCAACTTAATGTAGGGATTTTTATGCCTCTGAAAATGAGACTTAATTATACAAAATAACATTTTTGGCTGGGTGGTGGGACGAGGTCTCAATTACACTTTGGCCACTACATTTTTTCAATATTGTAATCACAAGGTTCTTTCTGAGAAAAGTAAATTGGAGGTGAAGAGCCTGTTTTTCTGTATCTCATCACAGAAACAAAAAATAGCCAATAATGTGAATTGAGCAGATTTCTAGCATAGCTGGCTGAAGCAAGTATTTGTCTTCTGCTGAACACCTTCTGTTGCACTCTGCAAACACAATGCTAGAATGACCTCAGCACTTCTTTAGCTTTTATTCAAAGTCACTGAGATGTTTATGATTCAGTTTCCTCCCCCATCTTGGCAATAAATACCTACACAGCAAAGGCCTGTAAATCTGCCATTCAAGCAGCAAAACAACAACATGCCAATCCAATAAATGACTCCCTCACATTGTTTTTATTACACAAAGAGGGCTTTTTCTGTGCTCCATCCAAGAACACCATCCTGCAGCAGTTACTTTATAATAAACCAGGGAGGTCCAGCAGAGATGGGCAGCAGATCAGAGGAAAGATAGTGTCATGTACACTAAAGCAGGGTGAAAAAGAAGATAAGGCATAATTATTCATGAGCATTTTCTTAACTCTTGAATTACCCAATGATTCTACCACATTCACTTTCCTACACAGCTTATGTTTTTTTGGAAGTGGGCTTTCATAGCAGTATTCATGAATACCTGGATATTTAAGCAGTGCCATGCATGGTTTGCTATTCTTTCCTGCTTTCTGATAAGAAAACAAATCATTTGTCTGCACTTTTTGCTGCTGACCCACTAGTAAAGGATGATCAACCTACAGACACTTGAAGTAAACTGTTTGCAGGCAAATCATGAACTTATATATGTCTACAAAGCGTATTTCAAACTCTTATGAACAAAACAATCTGTCAGAATGTAAGCCAGTGCATACATCATTTGCAAACTGAAGAAAAGACTGCTTTCACTGGGTAGTTTGCTCATTACAATTTGTTCAGCACTGAAGTGTGTGATAAAGCAGAGAGGAAAACAATCTTGTAATGCCTTTCTCTAGCTGAAGAAGCAGGAATATTGCTCTGATTTACAAATGCAGCAGAAAGACAGGGTTCAAAAATAATCTTGTTCCACTATTGCTACTTTGCTTTTGAGAGCTAGGGTAGATGTGATCTATCAGCATTTTTGTTTCCCTATAAAGATAGATTTTCAACATTTCTTTAACACTTAGGAATAAGGATAAAACAGACAAAAAAAAAAAAAAAGAAAAGGCACAGAAATCAAAAGCTACTATCAGATTGGTTCAAAGGTTTATGTCCTTAAGGACTTCATTGTCTCCCATATCTCTGGGCTCAGCCTGTGGCACAGGCATCCACACATTTTCCTCCTTCAGAAAAAAAAGCCAGGTTCCATTGTGGCACAAAGTTATATAAATAGTTTTTCACCTGCCCCAGGGAAAATAGTATGAGGAAGAAACAACCAGGATGATTTTATTTGTTTGTTGGATTTCTATGCATAGATGGCTAGATTTAAAAAAAACAAGGCACTTGCTTTAGTAGGTATGTTTTAAACCTGATGCCAGGAAGAAAATAAAAGTGGTGGGACTGAGAAATGGAGAGGAGGCCAGAGCCACTCCTCTTTGATGGAAGCATTCTGAAAGACAATAAAGAGGGAAGGATGAGCAGAGAAGGGAGATGCAATCCTTGGGACAAGAGGGAATGGTGGTAGTTTCGAAAACAAGACAAACATAATTCAGCCCTTTCTGCAGAGAAGATAACGTTAAAAGGAGTAACCGGCTGAGGAAGATAAAACCAGGAGATCCTGAAACAAGGTGAAGTGTTGGAAGCATGAAAAGAGGGAAGAGGAAGAGGGCAAAAGTCTTGAAAACAAGGGAAGCCAAAGTGCTGCAGCAAGACAGAAGGAAGAGAAGAGGTCAGCGCTGTCTCTGTTCTTCTGCACGGGTGCAGTGAGGGCTTGACGTACATGTGTGTCTGCACAAGGAGAAAAGCATAGCAGCGCAGAGTGTGACTGCACTGCGACTCACTAAAAAGAGCAGTTTCCACAAGAAAGAGAGAAAGGCGCACATCAGAATGGTTTAGCAACAGCTGTGCTTATTATTTTTTTAATGGGGTTTTTCCTTGCATTGAGAAAACAAACCTAATTTTGAACAGGATATTGTCCTTTCACTGCTTTCCCCTGCAGCTGATGCTCTGTCAGTATCTCCTACACTAAAATACAGACCACATTGTAATGATGCTGCAGTACATTGTCAGAGGCAGCAGCAAGAACTTCACTTTGATAACTGTGCTGCCACTAAAAAAGTAGGAATAAAAGCCCTTCAAAAAGAGATGGTCTGTCTGCTCTTTATTAAGGTGTTTAGTACATTTTGTCAAGAAACAGTGCAAAATTATGAAGTAACCTGTTGGGCAAAGCACAAGGCCTGAGGAACAATGGGACTGCTTTTTCCCAGCTTTAAAGTATCTTGTTGATTGCAGCATTGTAATAATAGCACTTTGCAGGCAGCTGTGTTCCTCTGTAACACTCTGTGTGGGAACAAGGGAAAATTGAAGGATGGAGAGCTGTTGCCCAGCTTCCCCTCTAGCAGGACCTGGCCCTGGAGAGATGCAGTGCTGCCCAAGGCAGGAATAGGGACCATCTTCATTTTCCTTATTGTGGGCTGAAAGGTCAATTCTAAGAACAAAAATGACAGCTTTTAAAAAGCCAGCACCCCAGCTGTTTGAAAATATCCTAACAATGACAAGGTAACAGCTTGCTCCTGTCTTTTTAGTGTCTACCTATGACACAGGACTTAAAAAACTATTTCTGCAGGACTGATTTAAAAGCTATCTATGGAAAGATTATCTAAGATGTCTATCTCATCGCAGGTATTTAGAAAACCTTAAGACATCTTTGTGGCAGAGAGCTGGATTTATCCAATACACTGGGAATACAATTCAGTTACACATCTATTGCAGAAGTGGAGCCAAAAAGTACAAAAAAACCCTGCAAGTTTTTGCATTTCTTTAACTGCAGAAGGCTGGGGAGTCCAGTAACCATACCAATGTGTTAGCCTTAAGGAACTGTATGCAGCATGCTACATGTCTATTCCCCACAGCCTTGCACTAGAAAGGAGGTCAGGACAGAGGTTCCTTCAGGCATGGTGGTGGAACTGTGTGTGTCAAGGACAATATTGAAAATGTGGCTAGAAGCAAGAGTAAAATATGGTATCATTAGAGCAGTGTTATTTGGCAGAAATACCACCTTGCTTAACTGCCCTCGCCAAATAGCTAACCCACCATAAGATAAGAGAAGCTGGGTAGGGCTAGCATAGAACAAACATGGATATGCCCTCTGAGGCTACACCGTCAGGGAGCACAGCACTGCAGGCAGGGGAGGCAATAGCAGGCTAAGTCAGGTGGGCTGCCTGAGTCACGTCAGGTGAGTTTTGTGGACACCCCCTGTGCTCTTTCTAGAGCCATTAGTCAGCAGCCCAGGAATGCACTTTTTCAGGAAATGCGTAACAGCCTATGTACATGTTCCCCAAGGACCTTGAAAAGAGGACATAAATTCTGGTGCCAGTGTCATTCGTTTAGCTGCCTGTCCCAGACCAAGATAAGCAAGAACTTTTTCAGTGTTATGATAATCGTCAACACTGCTTTACTGAAACTTGGGTAAAATCCTACTGTCCTAATACCCCTTTTTTACTTAGCCTTTCCTCAGGCAGATTCCCAAACAGTAAACAAAAAGGACTTCAGGATCTAACTCAAGGAATTTATTCTCTCCCATAACAACAGGAGACAATAATTTTCTTTCTGCTCTAAGAATTTGAAAAAGATTTGTAAAGCACGTCCCCAGAAGTTTCCTCTGCAACCCTCATTTCCTGGCCACAGTAGACCTGTTACATTTCCATTGATCTGTTGTTCAGCTTCAGGAAACAAAACAGCTCTCAGTTCCTCTGCTGAAGTTTGCTCCATTCGTATCATAACTGGTCATATAATCCTAACTGCAGTGTCTTTGATTTTTACTGCATCCTTGTTAAACAGGGGGGAATGCTCGATGCATAAATCTTCCTCTGCTTAATTTTGCATGCCACATTATTTCTAGAGCATTTAGAAATGCTGCAGTTAGCCAGCATTTATCCTCACTGCTGTGGCAGTTTCAGTCTCAGTGCCTTGCTTGTTCAAGATACAACACTGAATTTTCATTATGAGCAATACCCACAGTGTCTGTGTAAGCTCTGTGTAGCAGAGCAGAACAGCTTAAGGCATAAAGTCTCCCACTGAGCAACATTCACCTTTCTGAAGAGGACAGGCCTATGCATCAAGTTCTGCTTGAATCCCTGCACTGATTATAAGCCCTATGAACAGACTCCAGCCCTCTTTTCCAGGGCTCTGCAACCACAAACAAAGTTTAGGAGTACAAGTCACCCACTCGCCCATCAGTCACACAGCCTCCTGTTTCCAAGCATGTCTTTCCCTTGATCTCACCTGGTATTTGCAGGCTCCCAAAACGATGCACCATGAGAGGGAATACTTATCAGACCAGCCTGTGACAGTGGGCTGTGCCTCCAACACCAACCAGTGCACTGGTCCTACCAGTGTATTGAGCTTGAGTTGGCTGCAGCAGGCAGGAACAGGGTTGAGCCTTGGTGAATTTTAAATCAGCTGCAAGATTGCAGGCAGTCCTGCCCACTGCAAAAGTACAACCCTCCCCTCAGGCCAGGATAGGAAGCCTTCACCTCACCTTAGCTAACCTTGACAAATGCTCACAGTCATGTATTCTCATGTAAATTCCTGCTGCAGACAAACTGTTGACTTCAGTTCCTGAAACAAAATTAATTAGATAGAGCCATACTTGAAAAGAATTAAAAAAAAAATAAAATTAAAAAACTTGTTCTGTTTTCTGTAAGCAGCAGAAACTTCTGCATTAGCTGAAGGACATCACAGTAAACAGAGAACAGATGTTGGAAATAAACCCTCTTTTTCTTAGATATACTAGCACAAAGCAGTAGCCCCATGGTTCCCCTAACATTTGTGTTTCATGTCACACTGTGAAACAATCCATTTACGGATTTTATTCCTTACCTGTCAGTAGTTAAAGTGCTTGTAATAAGGTCTTGAACCACATATTCAAGATTTGATGATAAAAGATGCCCCCAAAGCTGCTCAAGACAAGACAAAACAAAACTATCTCTTTAGGGAAGAGAAAGTTTTACCAGCATGCAGGTGCCATGTGTAAACATAATTCTCCTCTCGAGAAAACATAATGAGCATCATCACAGATTTACATTCTTAAATGGACAAGAGGAGGATTGATCAGGACATGCAAGTTTAAGAGGAGTGAGGCAGATGCTTCAGAGCTCTGCTGTTTGCTTCAAGTCATGAAACAACTTTCCTCTCATCCTCATTTTCCTTCTTTTCCCAGATCAAGGTCAGGACTCCCATTTTAGTTGCCACTGAAATTTTTCTCCTGTGAAGAACTCCAGGAAAAGGGATAGGCTTGACAATAACCATTTCATTACTTGTGAATTGAAGCAGCTGGGCAATGCTTTGAGAAAGGACATCCCAAGGTTAAAATGAAGGAAGTGGTCCTTCCCCAAGTCTCTTCACCTGCTGTCGAGCCTTACGTCTTTCCCATGATTAAACTTGTGCTCACAGCAATAGCTAGTCTCTCCACCTCTCCATGACTGCTTCCATCTGTGGAATTGTCTTGGGGTCACTACTCTAAAATCTGCAGCTGTCCTCAACCTTTCCCTCACATATTCATTTGTCACACCGACAGTTTTCCACCCGATGGGTCCATTGGTATTGGGACAGTCTTTGTGAGAGTGAGTTTTTTAACACCTGCCCTAAAATAGCCATTTCTGAATCTAGCTGGGGAAAAGGCACTAACTGGTAATTCCTCCCCTCTATTAACCAATGATGGGGACTTCCATACAGTGCCCCAGCACCCATTTCCCAAAACACTGTTTTGCGTCTAACGTGATGACTGTCTAAATCAAACTCCTGGTCTGAGCAGCCCTTGAGAAAAAGTTCTGTGAGGGGAGTCTATTCTTGAGACTGAGGTGCATGAGTTCCCACAGCAAGGATATCCCTGTGGCTATTAACCTTCTCTTCAGCCTGCTTTGGGAGAGCTTGTCCACTACTGTACAAGTTACAGAAGTGTCAGCTAAGGGGACTGACATCCCTGAGGTCCAGATCTTAGCAGTGATGACCATTCAGCTTCCTTTGAACTTGGGCCCTATTAAAAGTGTCAAGTCATTTTATTCAGAACGGCAGACACAGAAAGGCCACTATCCTGCAGTCATGAAGAGGATATACTTACACAAAAAAATGGGACAGGGAAAAAGACAAATCTGTTGTTTTTACCTGAAAGAAATAGCCCATCTCCTGTGCAGGTCACTTGCGCAATGGTGTGGTATGCTAATTGCGTAGAATTGTTGGGAGATCTTGTGCTTATATTGTCTTCTTCACTTCAATGTGAGCTAAGTGAAAATCCCATCATGAATTCCTTCATATGCCTTACTACTAGGATATTTTGACATTTCTTCTTTCTCCGCTATCTACAATTTTGTGACGTGTCGGTGGCTTTCAGCAATTTGCCACCACATTCAATCCCTTGAATATTTTCCAAAGATTGTACCTCTGAGAAATATTATTGCAGCACCAAACCCACATGCCAGCTGGGTTCCTCACTGCACGACATGCTGTGGATGGGGAGAGCAGGGCTGTGCATGGCTCAGGCAGCCAGACTGCCTACCGTGCCTGCCTTGTGCCTCCCTGCAGCCATGGGTGTACCCCACCACCAGTGGAGCCCTCGGACTGGTTCTGGAGCTCTTCCATGTGCAGAAGAGTTACAGCATTGCACTCCATCCTGTCATTTACAAGCTTTCCACAAAATGTGACATAGACAACACAGCTTGTTTTAAAGCCCTACTGAGCACATGTGCTTGTTGTGTGTCCTTTCCCAGATGAGGAAATGTTCATGAGGAAGCATCCCATCATCTCTTCCTTGTGAGTATAGAATCAGTGGCTAATGTGCATAGCAGGGTCTTAAAGATTTCTGGAACTGAAAAAAATAACAAAAACCAGTAAAAATTTACAAAGCAAACTCAAGTGAAAACATAAGAATTTTCCTTCATCCTTAATAAGCAGTTGGATTTTTAAGTCTGCTACTTTTATAGCCACACAGTTTTTTTTAGAGCTATGGGCTGAAAATTCAGGTAACACTGACTAAGAGAACATTAACTATTTTGTGTGTCACATTTGAGTTAGTGACTAGAGATATTTTCATTCTCAGAGAAGTGTTCAATATGGAAATGTGCCTTCTGGGAATGCAAATAGCCCACACAATATATCTGGCAATGATAAACAAATGAACATTTGCACAGGTGTAATTAAGAACAGAAGAGACAAACCTGTGTGCAGAACTGATTTACAGTCAAATTCCCCTGCCTTGAAAGCCTGGATTAGATTGCATGTTGTTGGATTATCAAACTGGTGTTGCAGTGCCTTGGATTACCAGGTCTGCAGAATGGTGTAAATTAGCTGATAACTGTGGAGTCACCCATTTAAGGTGGAATTGGTTTAAACCTTAATGGGGGAGGCAGGACAGAGTAGGGGGAGTAGTGGCTTATTGTAAGAACTGAAAGTGTGTCTTCCCAAGCACAAACATATAGAACTGCAAGCTATATAAACGACTGAAGTAGAAGGTAGTGGTTACCTTCATGGCAGTGTGGCTTTTCCAAATAGTGCACCAACAGATAAAGAATATTCTTTATTTTGAAGAATTTGCACTTGCAATGCAGAAGTAACGACAAAAGACTATTTGGGATGTGCATAAGATGTTAGGAAATGTTATGTAGGATGCAGGAGTCATCACAAACTTCTAAATGAACCCAACTCTGCTATTGCTAATGTCAAGAGCTCAATCACTAAAACCAGAGCTATAGCTAGAACTAAATGTCCTGCAACTCAAAAAATTTATTAAATGTCATCACAGAAACAGACTAGTTCAATTCTTTATTCCTCCCTTGCATCAATCAGCCAAATCTGATTTAAATGAATTTCAGGAAACAGAAAAAGATATGAAAGAATCTAAATGTGATTTGAGGAATATTCTGTCTTTCTTATAATTAATTAATACTCTAAATGTGTAACAACCAGCAGATGTCTCTGCAGCCACCTGATCACTGATACACACAGGAGGAAAAGCAGAAAGGGAGAATTTAATGAGTGGGCATTTCTCTTAAAGATTTACTTCCAGAAATGTCAAACCTACACAGAAAATCCTGGAAGAGCAGTCAAAGACTGACAGCATTACAGCAGCAGTCCCTAGGAAGGAAACAGCCTCTTACGTGGTTTTACAAATAGTAACATGAATGCCTAAGAACTCTCTGTTACCAGGTTGGTTAATCAAGAATAGTAAGTTTATAGATTTAGTGTCTTTGCCCGTATTTTTCAAGCTATTTTTGTTATCAGAAAGGGCAAGCTTGTCTTTGCCATCCTGGGAGTTGACCTGTGCCTGTGGGATGACACCTGTCACAAGCATCCCCTGCTCTGCTCCAAAGCAAGACATCCAGCTTCAGGCTTTCTTTTGCTAATGTATACACAGCAACATGTGAAAAAATAGTATTTACCCTAGCAAAACAAGACACTCTGCTGTACATTGAATTCAGCGGGGACAGGCTGAGCTGGAAAATGAGCCAGATGATAGTTCTGAGTCACACTAGTTAATGTGCTGTGATAAGGCACTTAAATGTTATGACTGTGAGAGCAATAGAAGAAGCTATCTGATAACAAAGCACATATTTCCTACCACTGTGAACTGATTTGTAAGCCCAGTAAGTTGCTGACTTGCAGCCTAGGGTCTGCTGGTAGCGTCATTTTTATTGAACATGGCTGATAGTCAAGAATGCCTGGCAGGTAGATTTGGGTGGTGTTTGTGCCTTGTACAGAGGCAGTCCTTCTTGCCACAAGTTTGTTCCTGGACTGTTAGCTTCTGGCTTGGGACAACTGAGGAAAATACCTTGGGGAGCGCAGCAGGAAGACAGAAACACTTTGAAGCTATTTTTACTCTTCCTGAATCCTGGGTGGCCCAAAACCAAGTGTAACTTGCCATTTACTTCAATGCAGCCTGCTTATAGAGGGCTCTAAAAGGAGCACCTCTTCTCTTCTCTCACAGATGACATAAAATGAACGTTGGAGGTGTAGAGAGGCTGTTGGGTATGAGTGAAGGTGTTGCATCTCTCCCATGCCACATCAATGCTGTGGTTGGTGGAGACCACAGGTTGGGGTTGCATGCTGAGAAAAGAACCCCTGCCCTGCCTGCTGTACCCCCTGACATGCCAGACTCTGTGCAAGGTACTGCCCTTGCTTTAGTAACCAAGTCTTTGGCAGTAACACCTACATGGATATACATGCCACTTTATGGGAGGAAAATATTAGCATGTAAATCACTCCTGTTGATTCAGTTCTCAGAATATAATGTGTGTGTAGGGCCACAGTTTATCAGCTGTCTTCTGATCTTCTAACTATTAAAATTCAAGAACCCATTTTATTCAGGTAATGCAAGAAGAAAATCCTACTGGCCTTTTGGTTCTTGGCTGAAGGCACATAACAAATGTGATCCTTCTTCTCCTCCCCCTTCCAAGTAATGTGGTGGGTCATTCAATTTGCAAGGGAAAAAGGCCAGATGGTGATACACATCTTTATTATATGATGTATGTTTGTATAAAAGGTTTTTATTTTCCCCTTTCTTTAATTTCCATGAATTGCATTTTATTCCCTCCCTTTGTTTTAACTAAGTAAGTAGCCAAATTTGTATATATGCTTTACCACTGTTTTATGAAAAGTCTGCAGTCCATACCTGTGATACATGATATATGGTGCTGCCACAGGAAAAGTAGCTAGTGTTGTTACAGACCTTCACCTTAATTACGAAAATTTTTAATTTAAATGTAGGGCTGAGCATACAAAATACAGTACTAGGCCATCTGTTATTTTTCCATCTGGGCTCATTTGCAAAATACTCTGTTTTGCCTCTAAACACTATTTATAATCTTCCTTGGAAAACAAATATGACTAATCTATGGCACACTAAAGATAGCTATTTGCATGCAGCTTTTAATAAAAGTGGCTATATGGTTCAAAGTAGTAACAAAATATATTTATTTTGTTTTGCATGCAGGTGTAAAATCTCACATGGCTTCTAAACACGCACCAAAAAAATCTTCCTATCACACTGCTTTTAATTAGCAAAAAGTGAAAATCCTCAAGAAATTTACAAATGAGGATGAACATTTAGCATTCTGAAGTCTCTGACCAAGATTTTTGCAGTGATTCTGAAGTGGCTTGTATTTCAGGCTTGCTCAGTCTGAAATGTCCCCAGGGGCATGATTTCTGAAGATGAGCACTCAGGTCATTATAAAGTATCTTGAGCTGAATGTCCCAAAATTATTGTAATACCTAGTCATTTGGTCCAAATTCATATCCCCCAGACCAGTAGAAGTGTGGATAATGGGTCTGACCGTACCTCGAAGCTGCAGTAGCAGGGAGCCCACTGGAAGCCCCCTTGGAGATGCATGAGTGGGACTGATTCCATGCCACTCTCCAAGACCTTCTGTGGGTCACTACCAGCATAATCCATAGCATGGACAATGGGATGCTGTGAGTTATGTCCTGTTTTCTCTCTCCGCTTAGTACCGCAGAGAGGTGAAGGCCTCACTCCTTACTGGCTACTCCCTAATTACTCTTTTACATCTTTGAGTCAGGTATCATGAAGTACCTTCTCAGGTCCTCCTTGCTAGCCCTAACACATCATCTTTGGCCAAATTGTATTTGAGAGTTTCCAGAGTGGAAAGTAAGGAGGGGCTTATTTCAAGGGTTTCATGATTTGAAGGGCAATTGTTCAGTAGTACTCTCCTCTTCACCTCTCTTCATTTTATGGTGGACTGAAAAATGCCTTCAGACTCCCTTGCTTTCTTTTAATTCTTCATTAAAAGTCAAAGGCTGATTTCTCCTAACTTGCAGGCAGAGTTCTGAATTAAGTTCTTTGCAGCATCATTTGGAGTATTTTTCTGTGAGCAAAGCTAGAACAACTGTGTTCTAGAAAACACATTAAAAAAGTCTGGAATAAGTTGCCAGGCTCCCTGACGTTGCTCCTTCAGGCTGTCTCATCATACTCATTGCTCTTGCCTGTCTGTCTTCCTGCCACCCATGTCTGATAACGTTTAAAGTTCTCTGCAACAAAGACTGTCTTTTTCTTTTCTGTCTCATTTTCAGCATTATCTGGCATAACAGCATTGTTGCCAGCTGAAGCTTCCAGGTGCCATTACAATACAGCCCTCCATCCCAAATCTGACAAAAATGTGGTCCCTGACTACTGATTGTGAAATGGACCACACTTGACAAGGTGCAAGATCCCATATGCAGAATCCTTACTGTAGCACCTGCAAGACCTGAAAACTCTGTACAGGAAACCACACCCCAAAATACCAACTGTCTTTTTGATTTCTCCCGTCAAAGATGAACAAGCTGCCTTATCTTAGAGTGTTGTATACATTTACAATGAAACAGAAAATCAGAACAGATGCAGGAGATGGAAAAGAGGGATAACATACTGAGTTTAAATTACTATAATGCAAACATTAGTAGCTATTTACTAACAATTTAATTAACTTCCCCCCCCCCATGCCACCTCAATTTCAGTTCTTTCACTAGCATATGGCAACTGTAGAGTGCGTTTTGAAAACATTCCCCCCCAAATGTTTGCACACTTAGGGCTAGAGGTGGCTCAGGAGCTGAAGAACACTCTGGCTCATGTCAGGCAAAGGTGCCTGGCTCCACAGGTGAGGCTGAGCAATGTGACACTGAAAGGGACCTCGGTCAAACTTTAGGCTGTGTGGTGTCCCCCTTCAAAGGGCTTCAGAGCCCTTTCTGTACAGGGAGGCTTTGGTTCCTGTTGGCTGGTGTGTTGCTGGTGATTGCCCTGCCCTTTGCTCAGTCACTCTTTCCTGCTCGTGTGACAGCTGCAGTTAGACACACCACTTCATACCAGGACCGTCCAAAGGCATTACATTGCTGCATCTTTTCAGAACCAGCTGTGCAGGCTGCCTCATGGAGAGACCCACGTTGCTTAGTGGACTTAGCCAGCACAGGAATTTGCACATGTAGTTAATCCTTTTCCTGAAACCTTTTCTCTTAGTTTCCAAGGAGAAAATAGAAAAGCAATAAAGAAGACTTTTTAGCAGCTCACTGGTTGTGAAGCTTACTCTTGACCCTTTGAAGGTCCCTCTTCCTGAGCCAGCATCAGCACTTACCCTTCCCTGCTAAGTCAATGGAGATATCAGAAGTCCAGTCACTGTTTTCTGCTGCACATGGTTTCTGCATCTGGGATGCAGGCACCTATCTACCCTAACAGTAGCCTCAGGAGTGGTTTATGTGATACTTGTAAAAAAACCCCAAAACACAGCAGCAGCAGAGAAGGACAGGAAAGGAAAAGGAAAAGGAAAAGGAAAAGGAAAAGGAAAAGGAAAAGGAGAAAAGGAAAAGGAAAATAAGGAAAAGGAAAGAGGGAAAGGGCGGGGAGAGGAAAAAGAAAAGATTCTAGATATGGCAGAAACCTATTTTCCATTTGTTGCCCAGGAGGAAAACGTCTCCACAAGGAAGCTTTGGGTCTAATTTAACACTCTAGATGTGACCACTTCCAGCCTCTGGGATAGTATGAGGTTAAAGGCATAAATGGCATAACCTGCATTTCTCAGTAGGCCAAGGCTGGTCCAAGCAGTTACTCTGTTTGTATGGATTCAAAGGAAGTGATTTTGAACTCTAAAATTATAAGATGCGATTCTCTTTTACAGAGTTGTAATAAAATTTATGACATGAACAAGCTGGTCAGTCTGCAATAGGTGTGAGTTTCAGGGTTTAACATGGCCTGTAGGAGCGAAGGATAAAGCTTCCACAGTGGTAATAGTTAAGTAGAAAATACTCAGTTTTCAGAAATACTAAACACCCACAATTTTTGTCTGTTCCCATGAGATTTGCAGATGCTCCAGACTTTTGAAAATCATGTTACTCTTACTCAGACAACTGTGGCATCAGGTGTGTGGCAAGTGAATTCTTTGGCAAATGGTCTGTTGAGAGGTCTGTCTTCAAGGTTATCGTTATTTTAGCCTCTGTGCTGGTTACTGTCTTGCAAATGGTTACTCCTTCTAACAGGATTTTGCAGAATCTGTTCTGGAAATTTCTTCATGCTTTAAGTCCAACTCTTAAATGTATTTAAAATGCTTTAGAAAACTGCAATTAAAAAAAAAAAGTCAGATGGCAGATTTATGGGATTCTTTTTACTTTTATCTTGCCAGGTTAAAGGAGAATCTTCATGGCAACATAGAAGCAATCAGCCATCCATTAACAAACCCCCCTGATTTATTTTTCCATTGTAGCAGGTTTAATTTAATTTCATTTATCAAAATGTCTATTTCACATACTTTACTACTCAACACTTTTTTTATTTTCAGTCATTTTGGTTGCTTATAAATAAACATTTGTTAAAGCCAAGTGAATGAGCAGCCCATTATTAACTTTACCCGGATTGAAATGCCAGTCTCTCACTTTCTGGGATGTGTGCACATTCAGCAAACCCTACCTAGGGAATTAAAAACTAGATTTTTTTTTTTCACTTTTGCTACATAGAAGTACTTTGTAAATGGGGAGAGTAATTTCTGGAAGAACATTATGCAGGTGGGGATCATGCATTTTAATGCTGTTCTATTTGGAATTTAATCTTGAAATAATTTGAATAGTGGTTTAAATAATGACTCTCTGAACCTATTACAGGTGATCTGGTGGCATCCAAGCCTAGTGGTAAAGACCACATGCACTTCATGTGATTTTCCTTTGAAATTTAAGACAGCAGATATTTGATGGACTTTTTAAAGATGCCACAGTGGTATGTGTGTCTGAAATTTTTCGCAGATAAGGTGACCAGCAACGGTCAATCCTCTTCAGACAGGTAAGAACCTGTAAGAACAGGCTTGCATACATAGGTCGTAAGTCTTCATGTCAAAATCAAGTCTTTAAGAGGCTTTCTTGCATTCTCCTTTAGGATTTTCCACATTCATCTTAGCCACTTCATAGTATTTCAATATACAAAACCAATGGCAGTTCTAAGCCCACATGTAAACCTGGCAGATGTTTCAGTTGCACATCTGGTATTTAGAGAGATGCCTTGCTGGGGAGCAAAGCAGAAACATTTTTATCCTTCAGAGTGCAAGGAAGAATTGTGAGGTTTGTCTATATGCATTGTCCATACCCTTATTAATTAAAAAGTATCCCACAATAGTCATTACCACTTCATCATCATGAGGCAGTACCAAAGAAAAAGCCCCGTGGCTCAATCTATGATTGCCGTGCAGTTTTCCTTCTTAGGAATCACAAAAGCTATCAGAAATTACTTGATTTTTCTTGGAGAAAGGCAAAGTAAAATTAAGTGGCATCATCCTCTTCACTCTGGTGCCTTTAGGCATGGTCTCTGCCATTTGATCAGTGGCATGTGTGTAACACTATATGGGATCAGGTGGGACAAGTCATCTCTGGGTCAAAGAGCAAGACAGGTTTCCTCCCTCAGTAAATACCCATGTACGCTTCATCAAAGCTAACTGTGTGTATAGATCCTAGCTAGTAGAAGAACCACACAGAGAGATGATTCCCAAGGAGATGGGTTAAGGTTTAAGAGGGCAGAAGCATGCTGGATGTGTTCATCAGTACCTTAAAAATCAGAATATCCTCTGAGGAGGTTGACTGCAATTGAATTCTGCTCCCTCCAACACTGTGAATCATTTCCTCTTTTATTACAGCCATCACACTGAAGTTTCAGCTGTGCCTCTTTCTAAACAGTCTTCAGAGAGCAGGGGGCCCAAATGCATGAAGAAGACATGGACCATTTGGAGAAAAGAATGAAAACAATCTGAAAACAATCGAAGTGTTGTCAAGACATTTCCCCCGGCTCTTCCCTTCAGTTTGATCATGATAGGTGCCAAGTCAGGTTCCCCGCCCTACTTTGCTATGCACTTCAGTTTCCCGCCCTGACTTTTTGTTGGACTGGCATGTCTCCCACATGTGTTTCTGGGTGGGAAGTGGGCAAAGCAGACTGGCATGAGGGGTTTAGTGCTGTATTTCTGAGTGGCTACCTAAGGACACAAAGAGGTGCCATCTCACCACCTCTGTTGTCAGCACAGGAGCTCACTCCCGTGAAAGGATGGACCATGGGACACCTCATGGCAGGCACTAAAAGCGCTTCTTGTCCTTCATATTGTTCCTGCACAGACATATCACAGAACTGCATGTCCCTGGGCATGAATCTTTTGAAGACCTTGTTTAGCATTTACTCTCCAGGACAATCTAGCTACAGACTGTGACCTGTTTTGTTGACCAATTTCATTTTAAAAGTCCCCCTGGTGTTGCTTATCATGAACAGTCAGAATGCTGCAGCTGCTGGAAAGCCTCATCTGCGAGACAGGATAGTGAACCAAAGGCAATCACCACAGCGCATCTGAATGAACAACAATATGCTGCTCCTGGGTGGATCTCAGCATAACAGTGAGCAGATACTAGGTCACATTGCCATCAAGGAAACAAAGCTTGCCATATTCAACTACTGCCATGTCACCTCAGAAGCAGAGAAGGTGATAAAGGTTTGTTTTGCAACCTCAAGCTTTTGTGGGTACAAGGCAAAAAATAAACAGTTTCTACTAGCACAAGAAAAAAGTCACGTTAACATGGCTCAGAGGACCCAAATACTCATTGCAGTCCTGCAGAGTTACACCTACGAAGCTCCATTCAATGCTATGGATTTGCAGCTTAATGCCAATGGCGTTAATGCAGTGGTCGGTCAGTCCCCATGTGTTTGATAGCATGCAGAGACAAACAAAATTAAACTTCATTGTCATCAGCATGGTTTTAAGAGATTCTGTGGCCTTGAAGGTTCATTTCCTAGGAGAGGGAGAACCAGCACCAAACACCCTGAGTCTGATTTTTTAAAAAACCATGATTCATTTGTTTGCATGGCCTGGAAAGGAAGGAGTGCGTTCTGTACTGGCCATTCCCAAAAGGGACAAATATGCCCTGCCCTCCCTCCTGGTAAATCTGATGCAGATACATGTTATTAGTTGAACAGAAGCCCTCACAAGCATTGCACAAGTGTACCTCTCCAGGAACAGCCACACAGCACTCCTGCCTTGCTCCCCAAAAGCTATACTTTTCCAAGAACCACCTGATTAGAGACACTAAATCAGGAAAGTCAGACTTTGCACTCTGTTTATTCTGTCAGATTGCTGCTCAGCACAAACAGCTCTGAGCTCCATAGCCTGCAGTGAGTTTTGTTTTCACTAGTGGCTAGAGTAAGTCCAGTCATCCTGCTGAAGCTACCTGGAGCTATGCCAGCACTGGGAAACCAGAGACAGACTACATCTATCATCTATCCTAGTGAATTCAGCCAGTTTGAGGAAGGGACAGGGATGAGTTTCATATAGCTGGGTGCAAGCATAGTGGCTATGTCTCAGATAATGTTTTAATTGCCGCAGAAAGCTACCTTCCTCCCTAATCAGAGCACACTCATGTTTTTTATTGAATCTTCCTTCTCCTTACCATCATTATTGGACAGAACTGGGCACCCAAAACCCCACATAACTCAAATAGGACTTGTAGAGGTGACGTGAGCCTGTTGAGTGACAGCATTTTTGAGAACACAAAAAATATCTTGGAAAGAGAAATCTGCATTAGTGGGAAGTCACTGTCCCAGTGTGCAATCCCACTAATGCAGGGAGTGACAGTAAGTCACCTCCTAGGCTGCCATTCCAGAACCCACTCATCATCCCAAGCCCTCACAGTCCCATGGTTGAGGCAGAAACAGAAAAAAGTGTAGATATTACTGTCAGAGAAAATACTCTTTCAAACAGCTGTTAATGCTGCTTTCAGCTTTGCAAACTTCTTTACCAAGATGCTTCTCTGCCTTGAAGAAATCATTGCTCCCAGGCTGACATCAGAGACATGAGAGGACTCCAAAAAGTATGGCTGATGTCAGCTGTAAACTAGCAGTGGAAAAGACCTGCTCCAGAGCTATTGCTGAGCCACAGGATCTGCTTAAAGGGCTCAGGGTCAGGCCCTTGCTCACTCAGTGAGACAAATAGCTGCAAACTCTTCAGAGAAGGGGGAAGGGATTTATCTCAGAGATTTGCAGCTTAGTCATTGTGGGGTTTTTTTCATAGACGGACACTGCCCTCACCTGCCCTCTGGTGCAAAACTGTGCAAGTAAGAACCAGAGTCAGGATGGTTCCTGGCTTTTGGGGGTACAAGACAGGGCAGTGCAAGGCTACAGGAGCATAGCAGGAGAGGATGGGACCTAACTGGTCCTTATTCCCCTCTGCAGAAGATGCAGGGCTGAGGCACCCTCCAGCCCTCTCCTAGTGCTGCAGCACTCACCCCACCGCTCTTGACAAGACACTGGGCAGAAAACTCTGAATGGTGGCACATCTTTCCACCCCATCACCTCTCTGGGAGTTTTACCTCCAGCTGTAAGGGTCTGTCCTTTCTTTCCCCTTCACTCCTTATTTAGTGAGAAGATTTTTTTTCCCTTTAATCTCTCACAGCTTCTCTTGGCTATAGTTCTGAAAATTACCCTTCTCCCAGTCAGAACTTGAGCCTGTATTTAAGAGCTCCTTTACATTAACATGTTTGTATTAAAATGTTATCTGTTGCAACCCTCTGATTTATCTATAGATCTTTATTTTTGGAAACTGTTGCTTTTTACAGCTTTCTAATTTATATAGTCATTTGTTTTGGCTGTCAAAATATTTTTAATTTCAATTACTGTGTATCATGATTCTAGGTATAAAACTGTCAGATAAATCTGAGTATCTGCATAAACATGTGGGGAACTGCATGTGTTATCACTCAACAATTGCTGGTGGGCAGTTAGCAAACTCTTGTCTGGGATCTGTGTTCAACTGCTGCAGAACAGCAGTGATAGGATGAACTGCTGATTAGTTGTCAAACCACGTGCAGCTATGTCCTTGACTCTGCAAAACACAGCAGACTATTCAGACTGCACATCCCCTCAGCAAAGTAGTGTGCACAGCCAACTTTGCTCCAGTCAGTCAAATCCAAAGTGCTCATTTGGCAGGGCAACCCAGACAATAGATTTGTTCTGGTTTTAAAAGCAAAAGTGGCATCATTTGCTGTATTGGGTGGCCAGCAGACCCGTGACTCCTTGTCAGTCCCTAGGAGCAGAAAATGACGTTTGTGTTTGGCCTTTTCAACAAGGATAAAAGCCTATTTCTGTGTGCAGTGACTGGAGTCCACCTTCTCCTGCCCAGGAGAAGAAGAGGAGCTCTGCAGCACCAGCAGCTCTGTCCTGTTGAGCCCAGGCCGTAACAGAGCACTGTGAGTGATCACTTATGTCTGTGCAAAGTAGCCTTTCCTCCCTGACTGAGGGTCTGGACCAAGTCAGGCAGAAGACCAAGAGCACTAAGGCGCAGCGTATCCCCAACTCTGAGCTCCTTAAGGAGTGAGGCTTTCTGACCTGGCAGTGGCACTGCTGGCAGGCGGGCAGCAGCTGGGTAGCACCTTGTGAGCGCAATCGTGGTGTTTCACTGACACACAGCACCAGATGACATGTCCTGCTGGCATGCCTTCCGCGCTCCTGGAGCCCAGCTTGAGAGAGGTGGCTCGGATCTGCAAGGGGAGCAGTTCCTCTGAGGACGTCAGGACAACCTCAGTCCCTACCAGCATCCTGACATGCTTGTTCAGCTGGACCATGCAGACACATGAGAAGCTGCATCCACACTGGGCCCAGAAGAAGAATAATGTTTTTCCCTGCCGTTTTCTGTCTGCGAAGCTGTCCTTCTATCAGCTGGTCAGAGCAGACTTGAGGTTGTCCAGTAATGGAACTCCACCACACGAGACAGGGCTTTCCAGACCTCCCTGGACCTCTGGACCTAAGACCTAGGTTGGTTACAACCTATAAAAAGTTTTCTCCTCACCTTTTTCTGGTACCACATAATAACTTTCTGTTCACATGAATAGTTAACAGTACTTGGTGCTCCTGTCAAACAGTTCACTGCTTGGGAGGAACAGGGAAAAAGTTCTTAAGTATTTCACATGCTACCTACTGACCTTGTCTTTCTTTGCTGTCCCTGTTTCTACTGTCTTCTCTGGCGTTCATAGCTGAAGCTCCACAGAGGTGGGACTGCACATGCCCATGTACACAGCCCCTGGCATAGTGGAGGAAGCCAGTTCTGCACTCCTCCACTACAGGTAAAACATGCTTCAATCTAACAAGTAGATAGGGAAAAATGTAAGGACCAAAAAGACAGCAGATGCACCAATGTCGGTGGCTGCTATCACCTAACACAGCCAAGGATTTGCTGCAACATTCCTGTGACTGTTCTTTCAGCTAATCCTGCTGCAAGTTAGACACAAAGTAAAGCAGATCTGGCATGCTTCTCTTCCATTTACTCCTCACTTGGCTCATGTCAAGCTTGTGACTATTTTGCTGCTTTTAATGAACAGCCTTTCTGAGGCAAAGAGAGAATTGCAGTGATCTTTTGATACATCCGTCTTTGCTTTTTTATTTTGTGCCTCAGGTCCTCAAATTGAATGAACTTTACTGCCATCTGGAGATGTAGTATTTTCATTTCTGTTTGTCATTCTACCTTTGCATTTCATTAAAAAGCTTCGTTCTGGGGTTTAAGGAATAAAAGCATTTTTGTGCTTTTACTTACTGTAATGCTGTACTCCTCTCCCTAGCAATTAGGTGCTGAAACAAAAGTCAGCTCTGGCATCTCATGAGAGTGTTTAAGATTGAACCAAGCAAGCTAATCCACCTAAGGGCAGGCCCCTACCTGGTGGACATGCACTGCTTTCTGTGTCCAGGGAGGACAATGCAAGTGCACTGCTGTCCCACTTGTGGTGGGTCCTGGACCCAGGGGAACAAATGGATAAGCCATGCCCTACACCTGAAACCTATTAATAGCTGGAACTGGTAAAGTGCTAGATGGAGCAAGTGTCACAAGTAGAGTTTTTGGGTTTGCCTTACTTTCTGCCATGGTGGTGTAAGCTTTTGTACCAGGTGTAGCAGAGCAATGCGTGTATAATAGGCCACCAGCTACAACATAGGCTATGGGTGTGAATGTCTACATAAAAGGGATACATGACCTTGTACAAGAGCCAGGAAATGTCATGTCAGACCCTTGCAAAATACATTACTAGGCTCCCTTGGAACTAAGGACAACATTATTTCAGTATGGAAACTACAGACTATCAAAGGAGTCAGGTTTAAAACAAATGAAAGGAGGTGTTTTATTGCTTAGCATGCAGTAGACCTGTGAAGTTCCTTCCCAAAGCTGTGGATACAAAATGTATCCCATCAGAGGAGATGGGATTAATGTTTAGAAGACAGTAGGTTACTCAGCAAATCACACCAGGCTCAGGAAATCACCTGTGCAGAAAACAGGTGGACAATGGGAGAGTCCTGAGGGCATGGCAGGGGGAGATGCTTGTATTATTCTTATGCTTTCCTGGATATCTGCTAATGGCAAATGCTGGAGATGGGCAGCTGGGCTCGATCCACCCTCCTTTTGAGACAGCACAGCCTTTCTTATGTTGTTGGTTTATCATGACAAACCTAATGGCAGGAGATAAAGTGATTGATGCAAAATAGGTGGAGTATTGAAATTATGGATTATTTAAAATTACTGTTGTTTTCACTTGACACTTGAATGTTAATTAATTTATGAAAGTTCCTGCTCAAAGAAAATAGTAAAAGTAGGATAGCAGTTCTGTTCTGATATAATTCCACATAAACTTTTTCCTACTTGGCATAACAAAAAGCATGTTTCATCAAAGCACAATAATCTTAACTCAGGCTCTTGCTCAACAGTGCTTTTCACCTACAGTCATTCTTGCTAGTAATCTTACAGTATTTATATCATTAGTTGGAATATCTGTGAAGTTATGTGTCTTTTTTTCAGAGCTGCACTTGTACTCTGATGAGGGAACAGTATTAAATACAGGGCAGAGTGAAGGTTGTTGAGATAAAAATGTTTTGCTTTTCACTTGCTGAAAAGGAATATTGCTACAATCAAATAAATGATAATCCCAGTTATGTTCTTAGTTGCTTTAAAGGTCTTGAATCTGAAGGAAAAAAAAAAAGACAACAAGAACTTTGTGCTCTTGAAATACCATCAAGGCCAAGACTTTGATTAAATTGGCATGAGCTGTTTTATGGCTAAGTTGCACTTGCAGAGAAGAGAACAGCACACCGAGCAGGATGGCAAGTCCTTTGAAACCCATCCCTCCTTCTCCCACCAGTCTCACCTGCTATTTCATGCCCCAGCTGGTAGCTGGAATTGCAGCACCTGTGGTGTTTCAGATGTTGTGAACTGAGTCGCAACAAACTGTGTATGTTAAGGCACCAGCTACACTAGGGTCATTTTTCAGTTGATTCCCACTGGTTCAGTTTCACTAGCATGTGACCTCAATATTCATTCTGTACTCCTCACATGACCCACTTGTGGTCAGTTATTGGGCAACAAAACCTATGTCAAGAGGAATTTGGTGAGACTGACTGTTAGCTTCCAATTACTAGTTGTTCAAGGTTTATTGAGCTTTGCGTCTTTAATTAGGGAACTAAGATGTAAACTGCAGTGTCCTTTACAAAGTCAGTCCTGTGGGAATAATTTCAAGAGCCAATTGCTGTTAGTGGATAGTAATTGAGAACCCAAAGGGATTCACATATGAATAGTAAATTAAGGTGCACAGTAGTAGCAGGAATTTATACCTGGAACGTTAGCGTTCTTAATGACCTCATTAAAAGGAATAAGGTCATTCATTTGTTATTTAAAGGATCAGGAGATACTGTGTTTTCTAAGAACACAAAGTGTGCACAAGGTTAAGAAGTACAAGGGTGAGACATGAGGGGTTTTTTGCTGTCCATTGGTAAGTGCTGCCAAGCAGAGCTAGCCTTCCGGGACAGAATATTTCTTACATTTTTTTAGTGACATGATGTCTTAAAGTTCCAGGTGTTGACTACCTAGAAAGAAAGAAAGAAAGAGTGAAGTTAGGCAAAGTTATTTCATATGTTTCATTTTGTAAGTGTGTCACATGCCTGACTTTCGCATGCCAGAGCTGGTAAGTGAGTGGGTGGGATTTATAGCAAAGAGACGAAGGGAATTTGAGTGCTTCAGATATCCTGGCTGAAGAACTGGATGGGACAGCACTTTCTAAACTCAGTAGGACAGACACAGTTTTCTGTTGTAGAAACACTAAAGACTGAGAGCTCAGTTTTGTGAATCACACTATGACAGTGAATGTAAAAGGCTGGAATAATCACTGAAGACAGGTGAATGTACTGTATGGACACACTTTCAGATTACAGCTCACAACAGCATTTTCAAAGGCCTGGTTTGAACACCAGCATTAGTCCTGAGTTTCCTCACATCTCAGCTGAGCACTGACATCACCATTTCTGTTCTGGAAGACATCTCCTTAAAAATTATGAAAACTATTGGTATTTAATTCAGAGATAAAGGAGGAAATGTATTTGTGTAGCTTTGGTAAATTTCACTGTATCTAAACACCACTTCCCACTTGTGTCTAGTCATTCTTAAGACGCAGCTTAGGGTTAGCCTCAAAACTAATATCCAAGCCTCCTTCAAATCCAAATCCATGTGCTAGACCACCTAGCTCAGCCCAGTCAAGATGTAGCTGAAAGAAAAATCTTACAAGCATGAGTAAAAGCAATTGGGTATCTCATGACAAGAGCATAATAAAACTTAGAAAAATAAAGAACATATAGATCTGAGCAGCTCTTTGCTGCCAGGTTCCCCTGCCAGGAGTATTAAGTGTTAGCCACAGCTCTGGTACACAAGCAAAGTAGCCCGCTTACACATATGGAAACTTGTCTGTGTGTTGGAAGTGGTCAAGCCATTTTAAAATCCTGTAAAATTAACAGAAAAGAATGCTAGGACATTCAGATCTTACACGGAATTCTTGGCAATAAGTGTGTCAGCCCTTCACAAAAAAGGGGCAGAGCATGTGAAATTTTTGGGAGAATCAGGAGCTTAAGTCTCCAAGATTCCCTCCTCAATTATTCATATAGCAGGCTGTTCACATTGTTTCAGATGGCTGTTTAGGCTGCCAGTCTTCCCTGAGAGCAAGGACAGTCAGAAGTGACTACAGGCTGCAGCTGGGTCCTTTCTCCAAAGATCTGGGAGGCTGGATTTCCAGCTCCCAGTCCTCTGAGAAAAGCAGAACACCGTTGCCACAAGAGATATCTTGCCTTTGATCACCTATATTCGAAGTTAACTATGCCCTTCAGCTGGATAAGTGTAATGAAGTGCGTGTGATTTTTTTTTTTCTTAAAGGCACATGACCAGCTTTCAGTAGCATTTTGTCTTCCCCAAAACTGCATTTCCTTGTCTCAGAAAGGTTAGCACTTGGCAGTATAACACCATGAAATAGTAATGCAACTTCTGCTCACACATAACAATGCAAGAAAAACCTGTGCTAGTAAAGTCTAAAAACTACAGAGTTCCAAATTAAATATATATATATATATATAGTGCCTTACAACAGGAGCACCATCTGACGTGTTGTTATTTTGCCTCTAATGCCTATTATTTTGCTTTTAAAAGAAGTTCTATAGAACAAGGAAATACATGTGATTTTGTATGGGCTTGTGTCCTATCCTCTGCAGTCATGTCTCTACAAGAATTAGCTTTCCTTCCTTCTACCCTTTGCCCAGCACTGCTTTCAGATTCCCTCTGCATTCCTGGAACACCTCCTTCACTCCCTGTACTATCAAAATGAGACAACATGGTCCCAGGTTACTTATATGATGACAGCTGACGGACAGCTAGTGTAGTGGTTGAACCAAGTAGTGGCTGAACTTCATTTTTTCTCTGCTGTTAGTGGAGAAACCAGTTGAAAATGTCTCCTACAGCCAACTTTCAATTTCCCACAAGACTTTGATACACTCAGTTATTTTTGAGAACTCTCCCTGTCAAATTTTAAGTCCATTCTCAAGTTATCAGAATGCAGGTGACTGAAAAAGTGCTCATTTAAGCTCCTACTCCTTCAGAAGCCAAGGCTAATAATTTTAATTCATCTGATTTTTGTGGAGTAAAATAGCTCAGTCAGCTTAAGGGTCATTTTCAAAGCATCATATTGTGAACATAGTCAATATTTTTAATATCTATGTATTGTAGTGAGTGTATATAAGTACATTTATTGATTTAAATAATGCTTTTTATCAGTAAAGCACCAGTTATTATGCTACCAAAGTGTGCCATTAGTGATTCTGCAACTGCAGTGAAACGGTCCTGGTAATTTACAGTATTTTGGTGACCGGGTTGAAAAAGCCCCCTACGTCATGATGTTAACTTTTATGCTATTCATGGCTAGCCTTTTAAATAGATTATCAGGTGAGGCTGGCTGCTTATGCTAGTAGCTTGTTAACTTCTCTGGCAAAGGAGAGGCAACCTAAATGGTTGAGCCTGAGTATGAGTGCAAGTTGTGTATTTGGGTGCCTTGCACTGAAGGGTTTACAGTTTCTTTTAGCTGATACGATGCTTTCCTGGTCGGCTGTTTTCCAAGAATGTTTCCAAATGGTTTTAGTAATCATCCTGCAAATGAAATATGACAGCTATGCTGAACATACCTTCTAGTGTTGGTCTTGCCTTCTGGTTTCTGGTTCTCCCATTTGTACTTCATGTGGGCAGGGCAGGAAATAAGCAGATGAAGTACTGGCCTTGTTCCCATTGTTGTCAGCATGCTTTTATCTCACTTTTAGCTCAAGAAGCATCCATTTGTACTTAACTCTTCAAATATTTCTAGAGGCCACTGTCAGCTTCCCTGACTGACAGAACTCTGTGTGGACACAGGTGACAACCCAGCAAATTGACATTAAACAGTGCTCTGACATGCATCTACCTGCATGAAGAGGTCTAAGAAAATATGACTGAAAGGTCAAATTCCAGTTTCCCTTCATTAAATTCTGTTTTGCCTAACACCCTCACAGTATTTTGACTGCAAGTCTCCCTGCAAGCTCATCAACTTACCAATGATTTGCCCAATTTTGATCCAAATCAACTACTCTTTTGGACACTTAGGGTTCATTAACTACACATTTCTCCTGCACCCATCCAAACAAAATTAAAACATGCATTACATTATACCTCCTCCTGGAAAGAGCAAGGTTACCTGAGGATGTCATTGCTGAAGAAGAAAAAGTCAGGTGAGAGGGATGAGGTCTGGTGGTCATCAAGGAGGTGAGCTGCAGAAAGACTGCAGACATGAGCCGGTTGCTGTGGGCTGTGGAAGGGGACACTGTGGTTGTAGCAGAGGAGAAAGATGAATTGCAGTAACTTCACACCTTCAGCTCTGAACCATATTGCCTTGTTTTCTCTCCTTCATTCTTAGGAGAAGGCAGCAGTGGAAGGTCATTTTTCTGTGCCTGTTCCCTGTCCTTTAGGCAGGGTTCAAAGGGATTTTCTGATTCATACCAGCTGCCACAGTCCTGGGAGTGACCACATTCACCATGAGGATAACCATAACTTCTAGCGAGCTTTGTCCAGAAAAGTGAGAATCGTAAGTGGAAATCCAGTTACCCATGTGGGAGAAATGAGGGACCTAACTGACTGTCTGCAGGAGGCCAGGCAATGTATCCTTGGGCTCGTAGTCAATGAAGTTGCATTATCCAGAGCAAGCAAGCCACAGGTCAGAGCAGGACCCCAGCCTCTCTGGGCTCTTGTTCATGAAGCTACATCACGTTTTCTATGCATGTGTAACATTATAAAACCCACAAATCTGAAAAATCTTTACTGAGATAAAAATAGATAGCATTAGGCACAAATATATGTCCTTTTAGTCCTACCCTTTAATTCCCAAATTCTCCTTTACTTTGAGAGGTTAATTCTCAAAAGTTAAACTTTGTAAATAGATGGACAGAAACCCTCTTTCTTGATTAAGATTCATCTCTGTAGTTTCTAAATGCTGTTTCCTCAGGGCTACAGCTGAAACGCTCCACCTGAGTCTTTACGGTGTTTTCATTTTTTAGATTTCCCCTCAAGAGAAGCTCATTTTCATTATGTTCTAACAAGTGGTGGTAGAAAAAAACAAAAAGAGGAGGCAAACTACCTCCTTTCCCAAAACACACAAGTGCTTTAAGTAGGGACTAGAATGGTTGTATAGGATTCATCAGGAAAAAACAAAGCATATTTCCCTTGCTTCACTCTATAGGAGTCCAACTGAATTCACAAAACAACTGGCATCAGAGCAAAGACAGCAAGCAGGTTTTTATACTCTTGTCAAAGTGAATAATTTTGACAGCTTCTGATCCAACTTGAAAAAACGCCACCACCCAACAACATTAAAACGTGTTATTCCACAGTCTGTAGCCTGGCTGAGAAAACTACAGTATGATCAGTGCTAAGGATTGCCTCACAGTAGTCATTACCTACGCATTAATTGCTTCACATTTTATTCTCCAAATGTTCCTTATTTTTCAGTCAAATAGTTATGAACAGTAAGTAAAAAAAAGCAGAAGGGACCAAATGCAAGCACTGTTTTTTTTCTGTGCTGACAATACAACCCAGTTCTTCAAGTATTCATGAGACACTAAGAGTCACAGCCAAAAGGTGGTATTACAGTTACTCACCAACAACAACAGCCTTAATGTTCAGATGAGCCTTGATCATTCTCATTATGCACACATTTTCTGGTTGCTGTGATCTGCAAGCAACATCAAAAGGGCCAGTAGCATACCCCTTAGGGATTTTGGTGAACCATTAAAAAGAAGAGCAGCAGAATATGACTTTCATTTTTCTTGAAGTGTAGACTACCAGAGTCATCTTTCTTTTTCTTTCTCTGTTCCTTATGGGCTTGCTTGTGGTATCAGAGGTAACTTAATCTGCTTGGCCTGAGAAAGGTGCAGAAGGTAATTAACTCCTCTGTGAAATTTCCATAGCCTTCACCTGAGCAGTAATGCAGCTGAGGACAAACATGGGTTAAAGGTGTTTGCCTCCTTTTCATTAGGACAATATAGAGTTTATTCACTGCTCAGTGCTTAGCCTGGACTATCAGAGAGGTGAGTTTTATTCATTTTGATACATGTGCTTCTCTGCTCAGTGGATGTGCTAATAGGAGGAGACAGGAACAACAGAAGGAATGATAGCCAGAGAGGAGTCTTTCTCCCACAGAGGGTAGAAATGATATAGGAAAAAAAGTACTGACTTCTATTTTTCTATTGGATCTTCAACCTCAGAAACATTTTAAAGATCTTGCTAGTTCCTTGGGTTTTCTAGACAACCTATAAAGGATAAGCAAGTTGATTGTGTCACCTCACAACAAAGGCTGGAAAAGTAAAATCAGGAGCAATCTGTAAGGATAATAACAAAATACCTCTATATTTAAAGATATCCCACTACCACAAAGTTAGTAGACAAAGTGGCCAGGCCTTTGAGACTGCTTATTTACCACTCTCCTTAAATATGTGTGTAGCAGGAGGGAATCAAGCTGAAACAAAACTGGGAGATGTTGTTCACAATGTTTGTATATATCTTTTTTAATACAAATCTCAGATTTTACAAATTAATTCTTCCTACATTCTTTGCTAATAGGTTATTAATAGTAAGAAAAAAAGATATGGACAGCAGTTAATATGAATTATTTGATGAGGTAATTAAGAATGTTAAATATACTGGCACTGTATTCAATGCCAAGCTTATTTATAGCAGAAAATAATTTCAGTAGTGATGTACTATTGGACCTGATGTACATCATTATGCTCTGTTTTATTAATGAAATAGTAACTTTTTAGGTTAAAAGATCTGCTGCCATTTCTGTGGTTGTCTTTTCAGTGAAGAAAAGAATTTAACAAATGATGCTGCAGAGCATCAGTCAGCTGGGTTTTTACTTTAGGACTTTTTAAATTAATGGCCTAATTGTCATGGTGTTTTATTATAAGAGCATTAATCAGGAGGAACACATTTGCCATGAGTAGAGGATGTCATAGCACTTCTCCAGGATTTTCACTGTGATTCAGCCTTCATTACCTGGATCATTATGGTAAAGTGCATTTTCAGACACTGTAGTGCCATTACCAGAAGTACTATAGCACTTTCCAAGGAAGATACTTTCAGAAAATATATTAGGAATGGAGGGACTTGGCAGCTGGTGAACCATTTACTTAGGTTTATGTCATCCAAGACACACACGGGATACCCTGCTGTAGGCAGAGCACCAAACTTGACTGGCAAAACAAGTACCTTTACCTCTGAGGGTGTGGCTCAATATAAACTTAATCCTGTGATCAGGTGTTTTCTTTCATTATACTTGCTTTCACTATGCTTTCTTCACTGAGCTTTCTTTTCACTACAGCATTGCCTGAGGGTACAAAATTGAAGGATCCATGCAAAGTATACTGAAAAGAAAGGACATGTAACTGGCCTGCTGCTTTGAGAGGTTACCTGTGTCATCTTTTCCTGTTAGCTGTGAGGTGTCCACTACAATAAGTCACACCGCAATGTGGTCTTTTCTTTTTTTTGGTTTGTCACTGAAGGATGATATTCTGTACCTCTCCTTTACATTACTCATGCACATCCAGATTAGTCAGATTCACTGGATTGCCAGCATCCGCTCAGGACAGGACCAAACACAAACACTCGGACATATTTAAGGTACCTCTAATTGTTCCATGAATACATTAAAAATCAAATTTATGTAAAATGCTCTAAAAAAGTTCCAGAATATCTTGGAAAGGCCAACAATTTCCTACAGAATTTACTTTTAGATAAAAGTTCCTATATACACTCCCACAATTTTTCAGTAACAGAAAAACTCTTTTTTTTCTAAAACTCTGGCCAGTGCTCTTCATGAGTAACAAGGCCACTGCAAAGACAAATCACGTAAAAGCTTTTTCCCAAAATAACACTACCATGTACTCCCCAGAGAAAGGATTTATTTATATATACTTAGACATCTACCCCCAAACTGGCAGCAGTCCAGCAAGGGGAGATTTGCATTGATCTTCCTGCTTAATTGTTATCTGTGAGAATTATCATGCTCTCTAATTAGGCACCTGTTCCCTCTCCACTCACAAGGAAAAAAGTTTCAATTAGAGTAAAAAAATCAAATTATTAAAGCACTATTTTTTTCACTGCCCCCTTCATCCCGCTCCCCCCAATAATTAGAGAAAAATTGGCTTGAGTGTTCAGACATTCATCCAGGACTCCAGTCAGTTTTTATATAATAACAAGGCTAAATTCTGTTCTCAGTTAAATTATGTAGATGTAGAGCTGTATTAAGTCCATTAGCAGATCTGATATTCACCAGTTTCAGTACTGGGAAACTCTCTAGTGCTTTTACACTCACAGATCTGGGGAAGTAAAGCTATTGCTTTCTTTCCCAAAACACCTCAATATAAATTTGCAAGGGGAAAAAGACACTTTTCAGAAGCTGATATTTGTAAGCAACACTCAATGCTGCAAGTGGTCTAGGTTTATAATTGCTAAGCGACGGGCTGCAGCTCTTGTGCACAAGGTAACATATTTTCCCCATTTTACCAACAGTTAACCCCCACTGATGGAACTCAGGGATGCAGGTAGTTACTGGGTTGAATAATTTCATGTGATGTGTGGAAAGGTTTGTGGTGCTAGGTCCACATAGGTTTTGTGTGGATAAAGACTAGAAGCCTGCAGACTGAATTCCTATCCCCTTGTTGTGGCTCTGTGAGCTACATTGCAAAGGCAGGCAAAAAAATTCAAAATTAGAATTACAGGCTAGATTTTGGCCATTTAATTTATGTGTTGGGCTGTATATTCTTGTATTACCTAAATAAGGCTAAGGAAAGCAGGCAGGTGCGTTATATTCCCTTTTTTTGCAGCACGTGCTCCTGATGAACACATACACCTGACATGTCTGAAGCCACACGCCTCCGCTCCCCAAAGTACCACACTGATGCTAGGCAACGACAGGCTGCCAGCCCAAACATCTGCTGAGCCACTGCCTCTCCTCGTTTGCTTCTCACTTGCTGTGTGCACACAGGGGCAAGCCCAAAGGGCCGCTTCTCCTCTCCTCCCTCTTGCTGGCTCCTGCCCATGGCTAGTGCAAGGGAGGTATGAAACACACTCTCCTGCTCAGACACACCACCCAAGCCAGGATTCGGCCGTGGGGCAGGTAAACCCACCCAAGGGGATTATTCCCTGGCACCTTTTCAGCAGGGCAAGGCTGACAGCCCCAGCAGGATCCTGCTGCCTCTGCTTCGGCAGCAGACACACTTCCAGTTCTTGACACAGCCCAAAGTCTCTCTCATTCCTTTCCCTGTGACCACTGCTGACATGCAGTGTTATCCAGGAGGTAGAAGGGAGAGGAGCAAATCAAGGAAAGAAAGTGATCCCTAAAACCTGGGTGCGCTGCAGAGTGCCTCTAGGAGGAGCTTGCTTATTATTTTCCATCTCTCCTGGCTCCTTCCACCATCCCTAAGCTGGGGCAACCCCCAGCCTGTTGTTTAAACAGATTTTGTCAGAATGTAACACTAGCTTTCTAACACCTGTTTGCATTTTCATAGAGACTAACATAGGAAGGAAATGTTATTCTAAATCGGCACGCATATGGTCCTATCTCAGGTTGCATCCTTCCTGGGGGTAGGGAAGCACTCAGATGTTTTTCATCTGCTTTCTTTTGCACAGCGTGGGCTACTCTACCTTTCCCATCCATTACTGTCACTATTCCTTCTGGGGCCATAAGGGAAAGGCTGTCCTAAGGCCCTCATCGCTAATATTTCCATGTCAGAAGATGGAAGGTATTATTATTGGTATTAGAGCTACCATAGCAGCCCTTTAAATAAGACTGGTGTTTTATTGCCTGTGACTGCATTCAATAATACTGTAAAAGACTTATTCTGCTATGAGGAACTTGTACTCTAAACAGACCTCAACAGATAAATATACTTTGGGAAACTGAGGCACAAAGCTGCACTTTCATGTATCCCTAGTCCTACAGAAAAAAAGAAGATATGCAATTCTGCCAGCAGTAAAACAAATCCTTTCAGGACTAATTGTGTGCTCAAGGAGATGTTAGAATATGGTAAATAGAGGTAAAAATGTACATAAACCTGTTCTTGAGCCAGCATTGAGTTTCGGTCAGTGTTGAGTTCTAGTAATGGGTGCAAAATTAGCCCTGGACTGTAGAGGGTCAACAGCATGCAGAGCTGAAAGGCTGGAAGTGTGTTAGGTTTCACCGCTGGCAGAGGCTGGGGAGGGGGCAGCATGGATTCCCCTGTGGCCCTCGAGGCCAGTGGCACCAGGCAGTGGTGTGTGTGCTGCTGGGGCAAGGAGCCGAGATGGCGGGCTGCCAGTGCAGCAGCACCTCCCTCCCAGTTTAGACTGGGCAGCGTGGGGTGCAGCTTGCTCCCTTTTGACCAAGATCTTGCCTGCTGAGGTGGCTGCAGGTGGCTGAACCCACTGCAGCCAGAGGGCCAAGGGGCTGTTGGTTTTCTCTCAGAATAAGAGAACAAGCAAATACTGCTGTATAACAACATCCTGTTACTCACGCACAGAACAAGCAGTGATACCACTTGAAGCAAGCTGCAAGTCTCATCAGTCATGGATACCCAGGTTTCTTTCCCCCCCCAGCACACATCCTCAATGTGAAGGGCAATAACATTTCTCCAAAGCAAAACCCTGCCTCTTTGTATTCAGGCTAGAGGTGAAGACAGGGTGAACTACTTTGGGTGGAATGGGCTCTGACCTGAACCTCTGCCCGGAATGAAAATGATCTTGCTCTTCAAATGTTCTTTTTTCCAGCCTTGCATATCTGTGTACCTTCTGGATTACGTCTGGAAAAATGAACCAAAGACCTCAATCATCTGAGATCTCAGAGCTTGTTTCCAGACCTAAGGAGGTTTGAATACATTTGCATAAGCAAGCCAAGTTGGCTTGTCACTGAGTGGTGATTTGGTATTTAACTGGCAGGATTGTAAAATCATTAACTGGTGGAGAAAAAGAAAAAAAAAGAATTGATCTGTGACAACACTAAATACTGATCTGACTGAAAGTTTCTTAATTGTTTTAACCACTGATAATGTACTAAAGATCTTTCATAAAACACATGCATGGAGGAATGTAATAGCAGAGGACTTGTCTAAATTATAACCCAGTCCATGTGGACATCTGGCAAATCACTTAAAACATGGCATTGTCCCACATAATCTACATTATGTTTTAATCAGTAAAGGCTGCAAAAATTCAATCTAGATGCAGAGATCTACTCTGCTTCATCAATTAAACCAGTACAGCAAGTAATAAATCATAGAGAAAATGTATTCTTTCATTATACTGACAAATTATTTAGAGTGCTAGAAAAGGTCAGGGAGGTCATCTGATAATACATACAAAGTTGAAAACACTTCTAGAAAAGTAAACAAGGGTGCTTTTTTGCCTCAGAGAGCAGATGGTGCAGTGCAGTGTCAGATAATGTATTAACATCAAAACAGGAGATCCCCATTAAATTTCCAAAGTAGGCAAAAAGTAGATGACTGTCTAAAGTAAAAAAAAACCCAGTACAATATCAGAAATTTCTTGAAGTAGCACTAGTTTGGTATCAAATCAGTGGACATTGAACAGATGTGTGTATGAAGCATTTTTATTTGACTTGGAAGTTAGCCAAATTCAAAATTAGTGTTATGTTTGCTAATAAATTAAAAGTGAACCATGAATGGTGGATTTTACTGTTAGTTACACTGATAATGGTACAAAGTGGTCAGGTTTTTTGACCCTTACAGCAAAGTATCCAGACTGATGCTGAAAAAGACCAAAAACTGAAGTCCAAATAAAGTAATTTGTCTGTGTTGGTGAACGAAGCAACATCAGAGGTGTAATTCTGGTAATTTCTGGCATTCGGACTTCTTAATCAAGTTTATGTATAAATACAGAATTAGGAAATTTTTACAGCCAAGTTTAAAAATTTCAGGTGGCAGATACTAGCCTAGATATTTTTACTCAGCCCCACATAAAGATTATGATCGAAACTGCTCCCCTACTGGTTGTTTTGCTAGCATTAACCATGCAGTTTTTGCCTAATGGTTTTTATCTAAACTCACTGATATTCAATACTGAGTCTTAGGAAACTTCTTCCACATGTGGTTTCAGCTGAAGAGAATACTGCAACACCACATCTTGATTTGCTGTGAAATCACCTGCTTCTAGAATTAGATTTTCCATAAGAAATGTGTTTATTTGCTGATTGTACAGACAAGCCATTGGCTATAGACCTCTGTAAAACCAGCCTCAATCAAGGTAGTCCCTTTTGTAGGCATGCTACGGCCGTATCTTTTAATGCAATGCAGAGCATTGTGCCACAAAAGACCTGGAATTGTCACCTAACTTCAGGCAACTATGGCCCCTGACGTATATTTTGCAGCCCCCTGGTAATGGGCATAAGGCAAGTACCTCCACAGTCAAGTAGCTCAGCTGAGACCTAGAAGCCTTCCAGGGGCCACTGTCCTTTATACAGTGAGTACTGATTGGGTACATCCCTGCTTTTCATAATGCAGGTGCTTAAAGAAGTTGGAATGAAGTCAAGTGCCACAAGGATGGCTCCTGACTAGGAGACAGTTTGTTCAGTGGCATAAATCCTTTCCTTTCCCAGAGAACTGAAAGGACTTAACCCACAGAGGTTTTTAACTTTGGCTGTGCTGCCAGGTTTGGGGCAGAGAGCGCTGAAGGAGAAGACAATCAGCTCAGGGAAGAAAATAAATGATGAACCTTCACACTGCTGTAGGGATTGGCAGAGGAAGAGAAAACTAAGATGTGTGGTATACACTTGTGTCTGCAAGTTTCCAAGGACATGTACTTGCTTCTCCTGCTACTTAGAAACCTTGTGGAGTGTTGCATGAAATGAGATGACCATGAGACTGTGCAGTCCTGTTCAACTTTTCTATTCCCTCCTTCTGTGAAGGAGCCCATTAGTAGTACTGGCACCAAGCACGGTTAAGTGATCACTTGTGCTTCCCACAAAGGTTCTTTGGGACCCTTTGGGTCACAATATTCATGATTTGAGAATCCTGGTGGTGCAGGATGAGCATTCAGCTAGCAGGATGAGCAATTCACTCTCTGTTAATAACTTTCTAGGCACATTTAATTGCAAAAGAAAACAATAATTAGGCAGAGACAAAATGTGGGGGTTTTTTTATCTCAAGGTACCCACCCTCTGGACCTTGACAGCTTTCACTGGGATTGTTCCAGTGGAGCAAGTCTTAGATAAGATTATCCACATCACAGGCAGTCCAGACCCGCAAAATGCATAACAATCCTTTGCCATATGTCCAGGGTCTGAGGCCTGAAGATGAGAAATTTGCTTCGTGATGTAACATTGTACAATATAGGCAGAAGAAATAATTAGTGTAATAAGCTACCAGAAATGGTCCTAATGTCTTGTGAATGGATGAAGATACCTTCTGCCTTTTGTCACTGCCAGGGGATGACACAGCATCACTGCTGGAATTTGCTCAGCACACATTCATGATTTCTTGTCCTTTCCTTAGATAGCAACAACTCCTTCCCCAATCCTTGCTCAGATGGGCCAAACAGCCAGTCATATTTGGCCACGGTCCTGACAGGGACTTTTGCAAACAGGTGTCTTCTGGGAGTCGGCCCTTGTAATGCATTACTCCCAGTGGCTTCAAAAATGATATTCAAACGTCTGATATTTGATTTAAGGGAGAAAAAGAGGAATCCATAGAAATCAGCAACAAATTGGTAATACCGATCAGCCACTTTAACTCTTGATAATAATACTAACATGTAATAATGTATTCCCAGCTAAAGCAAAAAGAATTGGGAGTAAGGCAAATGCAGGTCAGTGCACACAGTAAATGCTAGCCTGCTGCGCTTATGGAGGCTGTCAAGCAGTAGCTCCCAAGCTCTCAAGATACAGTTCTCTGTTTCACCCCAAAGATCCAGCTGAGCTCAAAGGCTAGACATAGTTTGGTGCTCCTTTGAAAGGCTGAGTAGCAATAATCAACCGTGGCATTTACACAGTGCTCCTCTCTTTGGTGTTTTACAGACATTAATCAATCAGTTGTTGTGTCTCTCCAGGGAAGGAGGAACTAAAACATCCCTTCCAGGAATGAGGAAATTGAGAAAGGGGAGCTAAACACCTTCACATGGTTTGCAGAGGTTCAGTCTCAGCAGAGGCTGTTGAATTCAGGAGGCTTCATCACCCCCAGCTGTACCCTTGCTGCTCGCCCACACCTTCCCCTCTTGGTGTGACTGCAATACAAATGCTTCTTCGTCTGTGTGTGCTTGCTGAGACTTGGGGCAGCAGCATCATATTCTTAAGTATGCCGGTGGATGTGGTCATGCCACTGCCAAGGTAATTTATAACAGATACAAAAGCTTGTTCTTAGAGTGTTGGTAAGATATATGAACATAGTAAAGGCTTATTAAAGACTAAGCCACACTAATAAAATGCAAAGGTTGTCATTTGGAATGGAAAATCCTATGATTTAAAGACAGTGGCCAAATATTGGATCATCTTATATATTGTTAATAAATCAGAACAAGCAAGGCGCAGAATATCTGGTGTAAAAGTTAAAGCTCTTCTCTAAGTCCCCCAGGTAGGCACTCAGGGCTTTCTGTGCTAGGTAAACCCCAACACCTGTGTGACAACCTCCTCCATGTATACTGGTGGTTTCACATACAGTATACGTACTGCCAGTGCTCAAATGGCTCGGCGGTGATGTTTTGTGGAGAAGGTCCTGCTGTTATCCCTCTTTTGGGTCCGTTTGTTCAGGTGTCTGTAGTCAGGTGCAAAGAGTGTCTGCAAACAGGATATGCACAGCTGTGCAAGTACTCAGCAAGTCTTTACTCACTGGCACACACAAAAGATAGCTATGACTTTACGAGCTACAAGACAGAGCTAAGTTCAACACCTCTCATAAGGCATCCAAGGAGCCTTTTTGGCCCAGTGGGCAACACCTGGGGGAGAGCACCCACCACTATGTCTTCCTAGAGCAAACCCTTGGCATTACAAATCCAACATCTTCTACCATCTCCATCAATACTGTTGATAACCAATAACCCGGCAACCAGCTCCCCATTTCTTTCCATTAGAAGTTTATTCCTCCTTATGTCAGTATCTTTCCTCCCAAATTCTTGAGCTACGTTGATCCCCCGCCTGTAATCTTACTTTTGTTTTCCTTATTTCTTATTTTCTACAGACATTTGCACAGTTCTTTGTCACAGGTCAGCAGCTTCAACAGCAGTCTGAGATGAGGTTATACAGCCAGGTGGGAGCAGAATTGAGCCTCGAATCCCTGAAGCATGAGCAGCCAAGCCCTGGAGGGGGGAAAGGTAACAGAGAGGGGAGTGCAGTGCCCTCTGTGGCACTGTCACTCTTACCAATCTATTCCATACCTTGCTGGAAAACATTTAGCTTCAGACATTAGACATTCTTAACCGCTTTATGTTAGGCTGTGCGCTGATTTACTGCCCAGCAACTCAACTGAAGTCTGAGGTTATGAGAGGGGTAAAGAGCAGAAAATTTAATAGAAGTTTATAGCACCTGAGCAACTGAAGAGCAACTGAACACAGTATTCCCACACAGGCTGTAGTCCCCTGCAAACTCAAGGGAAGGAGAAAATAAAAAGGGGATTTGTGTCTTAAGAACATGGCGCATTCCTCAGTACATGTATCCATGCTTATCAATGCCTTGTCTGCATAGTACTGCTGAATGCAGTGCAACTGTTCATGTGAGCAGATTACGGATTATATGATTGCAACCTTCGGTGTTTCACCTGTGACAATCTGGTTCCTGAGGCACTGACATTTAATCCATGATCCTGAATCACATCATCTTCTAGTGGTCAGCATAAAAAGCCCATTATGCAGAAACCCTACCAGTCTCACCTCCAACTAAGTGCATCCTTTGGCCTTTGGATAGCTAGGATATACTGGCAACTATGACAATGGTCTCCAACTGGGGTTTGTAAGACATCCATCCCTCTGGGAATGGTGTGCCTCGTGTCTGATCATGCTTTCACCCCTAACACTATTAAAGTTTTGCAAATAAGAGAACAGTTAAAAGCTGTAGATTCACAATAAAGGAAGAAATTTACCAAAAGATCAAATAGCAAATGCATTGTTAAGATTATATTTAATGATGAAGATTTTCTTTGTCTACTGCTGTGTTGCCAGTTGCCTGTGATTCTGACCAATCAGTCCCTGTAGTGTCCTTTAAGGCTGGCATGTCCTGGAGAGTTTTATATCTGTGTCTTTCTGCTTTTATAGCTAATGATGGCTACAGGAGCCACCTCTGACAATTGCTTTGGGCAATCTGGGTTTTTTTCCCCCAGTGTATGCAGAAATACCACCTCCCTTCCCACCATCATCTTCTGGTTTAACAGCCCCTTACCTCCAAAGACCAGCTGTAGGGGTGTTATATGCTAAAAATGAGCTTGGGTAATTTTTTATCCTCTTTCCATTAAGGTCTCTTAATTAATATTTCTATTGCATACCTGAATTAAAGCATTGCTAGCTTCAACCTTGTAACGGTATTTTCAACTTACCAAATCTTTTAAGATACAGTGGTACATCTTTACAAGTCACATAGTCAAGAATTTATTAACCAGATGATAATTGTATGTTTTACCAACCTGGAAATCAGTTCACTCTAAGCACCACAGAAAATCTAATCACAATCTCTCAGCACCATAGAAAGTCTCACCATGATCTCTTGATCTAAATGAATCACAAAACTGGAAAGTGAATTATTTTGACTGGTTAAAGCTTCTTTACCGATCTGTAGCTTCAGATCCCCACAGGAGCATAGTCACACCAAAACTTCTATGTATTCATTATTTTAAATGCTGTACTATTAGTTTTCACCATTTTCAACTAAAGTGCAGATGTCTGCATGACCTGACATATTCCCCCAAAGCAGCATTTCAACAGCCATTACAGAAGCTTGTGCATCCCCTGGAGTTCCCATTTAATGCCTTCAAACCACAGGCTAAGCTGTTCAAGTTTTCTAGTTTAAGATTTATTTTACTCAGTTACAAAACTCCCAGATGCCCTCCAGCCAGTTCATAAATGACAGAATATGCTTGTTTCCTTGCAGCCAAATTAAGCCACAAGGGTTATAGAGTAGGACAACCAAGGCACACAGAGTGTGAGCAACCAACCAACAGTAAAAGACACAGTACAGGAGACATTAATTATTTTACATCCATGAGTAGTCCTCACCAGGTTCGTTAAATATTTTTGTATATAATACACTGGTTGTGTACAAAGCTTATGAGTTTGTATGAGAGAGAAAGCAAACCAAACTGAGCTAAAGAACCAGGAAGGGAGTTGGCTACTGCAGTATGGAGAGCAACTGCAAACCTTCAGAAGACAGGGAGTGCAGTGGGTGAGTGCTGAGTGTTAATACCAACTCTTGCTGTGTGATACTCCTTTGCTTCCCAGGATCTCAAACTGCTTCACCAAAGTGAGCATAATTATTTCCATTCCTAGCAGAGTACACTGGGGGAGACATCACTGTCTCTGGCGAAGGAGGATAACACCCTGGCACACAAGCCTGCCTCTCTTGACAAGCTGTTGTGCCACCAACCTGAAAGTCTCAAAACAAAAGATTTTGTTTTCCAGTGTCCTGGCTTCAGCTGGGATAGAGTTAATTTTCTTTCTAGTAGCTGGTATGTGTTATGGTTTGGATTTAATATGAGAATAATGTTGATAACACCCTGATGTTTTCAATTGTTGCTAAGCAGTGTTTATACTGTATCAGAAACAGTGTGGCCAGCAGGAGCAGGGAAGTGATCGTCCCCCTGTACTTGGCACTGGTGAGGCCGCACCTTGAGTACTGTGTTCAGTTTTGGGCCTCTCACTACAGGAAAGACCAGAGAAGGGCAATGAAGTTGGTGAGGGGCCTGGAGCAGAAGTCTTATGAAGAGTGGCTGACGGAACTGGGGTTGTTTAGCCCAGAGAAAAGGACGCTGAGGGGAGACCTTATCGCTCTCTACAACTACCTGAAAGGAGGTTGTAGTGAGGTGGGTGCTGGTCTCTTCTGTCAAGTAACTAGCGATAGGGTGAGAGGAAATGGCCTCAAGTTGCGGCAGGGGAGGTTTAGATTGGATATTAAGAAAAATGTCGTTACTGAAAGGGCTGTTAGGCATCGGAACAGGCTGCCCATGGAAGTGGTGGAGTCATCATCCCTGGAGGTATTCAAAAAGCATGTAGACAAGGCACTACAAGGCACTTCAGGACATCTTAAAGGTCTTTTCCAACCTAAATGATTCTATGATACTAAGTCAAGCATTTTTCAGCTTCTCATGTCCAGCCAGTGAGAAGGCTGGAGGGGTACAAGAAGTTGGGAGGGGACACAGTCGGGGCAGCTGACCCAAGGTGGCCAAAGGGGTATTCAATACCCTGGGACATCATGGGGAAGCTGGCTAGGGGGGGCAGATTGCTGCTCAGGAGCTAACTGGGCCTTGGTCGGCAAGTGGTGAGCAACTGCATTGTGCATCACTTGTTTTGTATATTCCAATTATTTTTTATTATTATCATATTACTACTACTACTTCTACTACTACTACTTTATTCCTTTCTGTCCTGTTGAACTGCCTTTATCTCAACCCAAGAGTTCTACTTTTTTTCTGATTCTCTCCCCCATCCCACTGCAGGGGGCAGGGGGTGGGGAGTGAGTGAGCAGCTGTGTGGTGCTTATTTGCCAGCTGGCGTTAAACCACAACATCCAGTCACCTCTCTGACTTGCTCTTCTCCCATAGAACAAGCCTCATTCCAGAAACAGGCATTTTACAAAATCTCACCTCAAGTGCGTTTACACCAGCGTAAGGCTCTGTCCCCTCTAGTGGCTGGACCATGTATAGAGGTGTATATATGGATCTGAGCTAATGGAGCTGTTCAAGCAAAAATATTGCTTGAATTCCAATCCCAGCTGGCAAAAGGTAGGGGGGAGTAGTTAAAACAAAGGCCGTAGCAGATTTTTGCAACGTCTAGAAGGTGAAGTCGAAAACCTAATGCTGGATGTGAAGACTGGAAAGTGAGTGAGCAAAATCAGGCAGAGCAGCACAGTGGTGAGGAGATGGCTTTCGCAGTGTTGCTTTGAACAGGCTGTGGGGAATTAATTGTTTACAATATGTTCAGTTACATCCTTTAGAACTGCATCCTAGACAAATGATGAAGGAGACAATGTGCAAGAGCCTTGAATGTGTGAGTGCCACTTCTGCTGGGCTTTTTTACTTTAAAATAGCTAAGTCTGCATGTTTGACAACTTCTGAGAGTTACACTACAATAAAATTCCATTTTTACTAAAAATAAGGACTCTCTCACCTCCTGCTACTTCATCTATCTGCTCTCTGTTATGACAGCCCAGGTCTTCCAGTAGGTCCTTAACCACTTTGGAGAGCTGCCTCTGACAGATGATCAGGCTGTAGCTCTGTCAAAGATCTGTAAGCACAGGAGCTCGTAACAGTTGTGGATGACAGAGATTGACAAGGTGGTAAATAACCATGAGGTCTCAGTGGGTATAGTAATGCATATACATAAAATATGTAACACATAGTATCTATAAAATACTTAAATTCATAATACATATATATATATATATATATATATGAGGTTTATGTAAACACACACACAAATATGTCTGCATGTTTGTTTATGTAACCCGCATTGCTTGGAAAACTGGAACTACTTATGCAAAATATGCTTTAATGGGACCATTTAGTACATGGTCATGGTTGTAAGGAAGGCCTACAAATCATGCCAACAAATGCATAAGCTGTAGTGCGGATGCCAGTAGGAGACTCAGCTCAACAGGAGTTCATCTGTCAATGCAGAGGCAAAGTACATTATTACAGTTCTTGGATGGGCAAAGAACAGAAGTTTATAGAAGCCAAAAGTATGATCTTCTTTCTGAGTGTGACATTGATAAGCTGGATACTGAACATCTGTACTGTTTTGAAGTTCACACACTCAACGCTCAGACATGCATACACACACACACATAAACAAACACGAGACATGGAGAGGGTACAGAAAAGAGCTGTAAAATGATCTGATGGGGTGGAGGAATGTCTTACAGCAAGGATTTAGAGGCCCCTTCTTAAAGTCTTTAGTCATTTTAAGTTACAGAGAAAAACAAAAATTGAGATATAGCTTACTTACAGTGTACAAATACCTCCATGGGCATAGACCACGGGGTATTCAAAAGCCCTTCAATTCAGCAGAAAAAGACACAGCATGAACCAGTGTCTGGTTAAAGGATATAGCCAGAAATGTTAAAATGAGAAAGAAGACTGAGAGTTTTTTGTGATTTTTAGCTGCTGGAGAAAACTATTAAAGGAAGTGTTGGGTTCTCCACCCACAAGATGCCTTCCTAGAAGATACCCTGCAGTCAAACAACAGTTTTATACTGGCCTCAGTGTATGGAGTGGAGGTGGTCAGATGAAATAAACTTCTCTGAACTTAGACTTTGTGAAGTTAAAGAAATGAGGAAATGCCTTAATTCCCCAACTATTCATCTCTTATACATGGATTACTGATCATTTTCTGGTTTTGGTTTTTCTTGTTGTTTCTTTTTTTATGTTTCACTAGCCAGCATGATTATGATTTAGTCAGACAATTTATATTTATTTTGCCTTCTGCAGTATTTTTCCCAGTGGCAAGCTGCCTATTTTCAGTACTGAGGCCCAGCTCATTCCTGCAGCAGCATGGTGGGTTAACAATTGGCTTAAGCTTGTCAAAGGTGAAACTTCGGATCTTACAGATGGCCTTTTACAAACAGTATAATGAACATCACTGGCCATATTTGACAATACAATTTCTGCTAAATTTCTTTCAAAGGAAATGGTAAGTTCTCTAATATTCTTCTAATTTTTAAATTTTTTTTCACTGTTGTGGTACTGACTGTCTGATAACTTCAGACAGCAACAGTCAGTGCTGGTGAAGATGTTAGAAGTCTAGCAAAACCAAGGGTAATGCAGCATGTTTGCCTGAAGAGAACATTATGCAATGAATTGAAAGCAGGACTGGGTGCCTTTTTGTGATTATACTTCAGGACACACCATTTTCAGGAATATTATTTACATTTACATTGAAGATAGTCATTACAACTATACAGAAAATTACCTGGAGTGGCATTACCTCTGCACAGCCTAGGAATTTAATAAATATCAGACTGATTCTCTGCAGACATGCACACATGTGATTCCTGTCTTATGGTGTTGTTGATGCCATGCTACTGAGCTCTTGAAGATACACAGAGCCAAACTGTGGTTCCAGTGCCTTAGGCAGCTTGTATGGCTCTCTACTGAGTCTGGCTGGGGTGGAGTTCACTTTCTTCACAGCAGCTGGTAAGGTGATGGGTTTTGGATTTGTGACCAAAGCAATGGTGATAACACAGTGATGTTATAGGTGTTGCTGAGCAGCACTTCCACAGTGTGAAGGCTTTCTCTGTTTCTTTCTCTGTCCCCTCAGTGAACAGGCTAGGGGTGGGCAAGTGGTTTGGAGGCGACGCAGCCAGGACAGCTGACCTGAATTGACCAAAGAGGTATTTCATGCCATACGACATCATGCTCAGCAATAAAACTGGGGTGGGGAGTTTTTCCCAAACAGCTGTTGGCCGGAAACCGGCTGGGCATCAGTGTGCTGGTGGGAGGGGGTGAGTGATTGCCTTTGCATTAGTTGGCATTGTTTTGGTTTTTTTCTTCACTTATTAAACTGTCTTTATTTCAACTCATCATGAGTTTTTCTCACTTTGTCCTTCTAATTCTCTCCCCCACCCACTGGAAGGAACTGAACAAGCAACTGGATGAGGGCTTGGCCGCTGAGGTCAGCCCACCGCAGGATTCCACATAAGCTTATAGCAGATGATAGGAGGGGACTATTTTGGCATAGGTATGTTGGCTGCCTGACTCCTGGAAAGAGAAGAATCAAGTCACGAGGAGGTGCTAAGACCATCATCACAACTTGTCCCACTGAAGTCTGGACTCCAGCTCCAGGTCAGGTCCACCTTGTAGCTGACGAGTGAACTGGGGAGTCCCTGTCACCTCCCACCTCTAAACAAGGTACCCATCTCCTTAACAGTAAAATACACAGAGCTTGTCAACATCACCTATGTTTCTACAGCCCACTTGGAACAACAAAGTAATAGCTGTGGCTAATCCTGATTCTATCAGAAATGTGGATAGACCTGTTAAGAAGTTTCTATAACTTCTCTTCAAGCTATGTAGTGAACTGGCACAGATACACCATTTTTAAAAAAAAAAAATTTCTGGTAGTAAAGCCTAAGCAGGTTAGCTTCCTGAAGGACAGCCATCACCCAGATAAAGGCTGGAGGGGGCATACTCCTTGCTCCGCAGCCAAGCCTACCTTGGGCACTCAGTGACTGATAGCAAACAAAATGAGGGCAGACTCTTTTCAGTGGTGCCCAGTGACAGACAGGAGGAGAGACAATGGGCGCAAACTGAAACACAGGAGGTTCCCTTTGAATATCAGGAAACACTTTTTTTTACTGTGAGGGTGACTGAGCACTGGCACAGGATGCCCACGGAGCTTGTAGAGTCTCCATCCTTGGAGATATTCAAAAGCTGTCTGGACATGGTCCTGGGCAACCAGCTTTAAGTGGTCCTGCTTGAGCAGGGGGGTTGGACTAGATGACTTCCAGAGGTCCCTGCCAACCTCAGCCATTCTGTGATTCTGTGATCTTCAAGAGCAACTGATGCCCAGAGGGATTTATGAATGTCCCAGTTGTGTCTATAGCTGCTAATTCTCCACACCCTGTCTGGGGTGCCCTAGGGGTGATGGCAGCTGGAGCTATGACCTGGGAAGTGAAATTATGCATGGTCAACTTTGCTGCACTTTGTCTTTATTGGCATCTACATAACCAAAACAAGATTCATCATACCAAGCCTTTTCTTGTATTCAGGGGTCTCCTTCTCCCTTTAACCCTGCTGCAGGTCTCCTGTCTGCAGGAAAAACTCCATACAGGTTGTAGAGTGACTGCCTACCAGCACTTGCTAGTGATTCCTTTTGGTATCATGTAAGCACAAGACACTCGAAAACGGAATAACACATGGGATGAATGCTGCATATCAGTGCAGGCTCCCAGACTCTACTCTGCCCACTCCCAAACAGTCCCATTGTTAAAAGAGTGTTGTTTGGGATGAGCTCTTTAGAGACACTTGTTAAACAGCACAGATTAAAGCAGGTATTGCTTTTACTTCAACTTCTATTATGTTTACACAACACTAAGTCACAAGTGCTTGTTAATCACTTTCTATAGCGTGAACTTTTCAAACATTGCACTTGTGTTGATATGCAAAATAAAATAAGTTATTGAAATAAAAGGTCAGCTGAAAAACCATTGTCTCTTCCAAGCCTTCTGTATTTGAGTTACCGGGTTATTCTCTTTACGTAGGAGTAATAAGGATTATATTTCACTGAAGGCTGAAGCATCTTATCCATCTCTTTCTTTTATACCTTAGGTGAAGTTATTTCAGGTTTTGTGGATTCCTAAAGTAGAAGAAGAGAACTGTATTGTCAGGCCCAAATGTTCTGCATGTGCAAGCATGCTCTAAATGAAGTAAGACAAAGGCAGACTGGCCTGATACCTGAGAGAGGAAATTCTGTGAACTGGGGATGCACCTTGCTGATTCTCTCTTGGAGTGGATCCCAAACCCATAAACATAGAAGCAAATCAGATTTGCATATTTGTGATTCCCTTTGCAGCTTAAATTTGTGAAGTATATGCTACCTTCATTTACACTGTCACTTCTGCTCTGTCTCAGATCTCCCTGAGCTTTCTGCTCCTGAAACAGCGTTAGGACACTTTAGAAACCATGTATGGGTTGAATATTTGGTGAACACTGGCAGGGCTAAACCTTCGTGAGCTCCTAATCTTTACCTTACATGGGGTGCTCATCCTGCTGCTGTTGGGGGCATGGAGGGAAAGAAGTCACACCACCCCTGCGTGTGCCACAGGACGCAGGAGACACTGAGCATCTGCAGTGCCATGGAAAATTTGTGTCTTGGAATTTTGTATGTTACAGCTCTCATTCCCCCAAAGTTTTGGTCCGTATTTTACAGCAGACACAAAGAGCAAACAACGTGATTTTTTTCAGTGTCTCCTGCATAGATCCACACCCACACAGGCAGAGAGCCAAGTAATGAATCCAGATGTTTTCCTTACTGGCCTTGGCTTCCTGTACCACAAAATGGCCAAGGCTTAGAAGTGACAGGGTAATTCAGGCTGGAAGGGACCTCAGGAGGTCACCTGGTTCAACCTCCTGCTCAAAGCAGGTCTACATTTTTTTAAAGCATGCAGGACACCCAAGCTGGTGTTCAAATGAGATGCTTCACAGAGGATGGAGGCAGTGATTAAACCTACCAGCCCTATGTTAGAAAGAGACACAGGCGACAGGGATTACCAGCTTACAGGTGAGATCTGCCCACACATTCCCTAGGTATCACCTGCAGCTGGCAAGAAGAACCAGCCATGAAGAAGATCAGATCTTGACTTGGCCCAAGGTCCCCATGCATTGCAGTGGGTGAAGTCACTTGTGACCTGGCTGTCCTTCTCTTTCTCCTCAGTCTGAAGGGCTATGATACATGATAGGCTCCTTCTCAGCGTAGTTTCAGATCTGAAGCTGATCTAAGTGAGCTTAAAGCTTGGTATGGAAAGCTAGTTTCAGGGTTACTCAGAAAAATGGCATGGGTGGAGGATCAAAGTCATCTATTGACTTTGGGTTTTTTTTTGAAGCATCTCTTTTGTCCAAAAAAAGTTAAATGGCATTTTGTTAAGAAACCTCACACAGTTGTCTGTGATTCTTAAGCACCCAGTGAGGGTACAGTAAGTGGTGAGAATAATCAGATATGGAATAACATCATATGTGAGTTTCAAAGTATTCCTACAATACATTAATTTCTATTTCTATCCTCAGGGGGTTGAATTATTATTACCAAGTACCTTCTTAGAAGGCTGAAAAGTGCTTTGCCATTGATGAAGATAGAATATGCCCAAATAAAAATATTTATATCAGTATCTGAAATTCCAGAGGGTTATTCAGTATTCTTGAGCCCGTTTCTTTTTTCTTACTTACTAGTATAAGTTTATTTACACCTCTGATTCACCAAGAGAGATATGCAACACAGAGTCTTTACATTTTAGTGGCCAGTCTTGCAACAGAAGCATTTTCCAAGAGATGCTGAGAACTTCTTGCTTTCAAATGATCTAGTAACAAGAATTACAGTGGCATGTGGAAAACTGAAAAAGGAGGGAGCTAAAAAGCTGCAGTAAATGTAAAAGCTCATGTTCTTGAAAGGATCTTATTCACACTAATCATGAGGGGGCTAGTCTTTTGGGGGGAAGGATGACAGTAGTCATTATTTCAGTGAACAGTTCCGAAATACCATGATAAAAGAAAAGATACTGTAAGAATAACAACCTGCTCAGAGGAAAGTGAGGGTGTTTGGCTTGCTCCTAACTTGCACTTTCTTTCTTTGACACTTCTCCTGTCCCCTTAATGTTATCTGTAAAAGTGATCCTTTGGTGTTTTTTCCGACCACCTGCTCTTGGCAGCTTGAAGTTTAAATTTTGCATCATTGGTGAAGTTTATACTGCACTTTGATGTCCCTCAGCACATATATGGGAGCCCATAAATGTTGAGGAGTGAAAACCTGGTTGTCCAGTGCTTGGCAAGACATGGCAAGGATGTCCAGCTCTTTTAAGTAGCCAGGGAGAGGCACTACACCATCACACAGTTGTTTTCTTTCCCTCCCAAAGATCCTAAAGTTTCCCCAGACTGACCTGGACAGCAGAAAGGAGAAATCCCAGAAATATTTTTAAAGCCAGGTCTTCAGCATGATGAGACAGGTTTGGTTTCTTTAAAACTAGTGGGTGGAGACAGAGGAAAGGGAATTGAAACTGTTTTGAAATAATAGCAACCTCGGCTGCTGCAATGGGGTGCAGAGATATGCGATATACTATGATTATTGGAATTTAGAGGCTTCCCTTTCAGACCACGACATTTTTCACTCTTTTTGGAAACAGTATTACATTACAGGTGTTATAACTTTTCTTCAGAATCAGACTGGCCAGGGAACTGTAAATCTAAATCATGACTGCCCTCAGGAAACCTGCCAGCCTGTAAACACAATGAAATGAGTGAGATGAAAGCATCTGAGTGAGAAAATGAATTTTAGGCATTCCACTGAAGTCTATTTAGTTTTTACAGTCTGTCCCAGCATCTAGAAGGAACAACTGGGGAGGACATACTAATTCCCAGTGACTAATGCTGGGAAGATTACCTTAAGCTTGAAATCTTTGCATAGGGGTCCAAGAGGGAAGAGAAAGCTTATTCCCTCACTATTTCTCATATCCTTTCCATGCTGCAAGGGCAGAGTATGCTACCTTAAATAGCAAGCTTTCTCATTTCCGAAAGCTTATTTGATCAAACTAATGAAGTCTGCAATGAGGAATTTATGTTGAAAGGTAGCCTAAAGTGCAGGCTGACCACGAGAGTAACTCTTCAGGACAGTGCTTGTTTTGCAGCACATTTCCTTCCTTCGCATATTTGTCTACTTTCAGAAGGCTTTCACATTTTTAAAGGGTTCTCTCTTCTCAGAGACTTGCTCACAGCTCCAGCCTAGCAGGGGCAGGTGAACACAAGCCAACAGTGTGGGAGCAATTTAAGATGTTTTTTTCATGTTCCTCCATCTGAACCTGAGCAAACGTTTCTTTTAAGATACAAAAACCTTCTAAGATACAAAATACTGTCATTCATTAACATGTTTATCCCCACCTCTGCTCCATCATTTTTCATTTTCACACATTCCTGCATGTCATCTGGGTACAATGAATGAAGCCAAAACACTGCAAGAACATTTCCTGTTCAGACTGTAACAGACTATGAGTCTCATGTTAGCTCATTCTCACAGGACTTTCAGAGCACTTGCACAGATTTCGGAGAGTGGAAGAGCATCCAGGAAATACCCATTGCTACCTATGCCAAATGTTCCTGGCAGTGTAGTGACCTGAAGGGTCACCTGGATTCCTCTAACACCTTTTAGACAATATTCTTATCTCTGATACTAACTTTTTGTCCCCCTACTTCCCATCATCCATAAGACCCTCCTGGATACTTTCCAGGGACTCTTTCTTTCCAACTCCCTTATAAAGCTCCCTGTGAAGAAGGCCATGGGATTCTGCAAATAAGGAGATACTGGGCAACTGCAAAAGGAGAGGACAATGACTTCACCACTGTGACTCCTTATTCCCAGCTATCAGGACCTCTCCTTCATTGCCAACCTGTCATTAACATTCCCACTGATTTTTTTAAACAGTTGCCATCAGTTAAAATGAAAAATCACTGTACAGCAGAAACAAGACTAACAGGTTGTCCATCAGCCCATTCTTTCTTCCACAACTGGAAGGAATAAGCTGCTTCTTCATTTAGCTCTATCATCCTCATTTTGCCACAAAGGTGCTCAAGCAGCATCAAGAGATGCCATAGGTATGAATGTGATGAAGAAACAGAATGGTCATTGACTGCCCTAGAAAACAGACTACCCAAGTATAGGGCCAAATTTTGATTTCTGGAGGGGTGTTTTTTGGTGCTGGTAAACCAGATAAATGAGGCAGCAGATTATTCTGCTGCTTTCTAGGAATATGCCCTGGATAGAAGACTGTGGCTGAACTAGATATAGGGATGAGCTGATCCTACAGTGATGGTTCAGACTGTCTACATGTTGGCTGCTAGAAGGCAGTGCTGTGCAGCACTGTTTTTCAGAAAATCACCAGTCTCGGGCAGCAGGGCACCTGCTCTTCAGCTCAGCAGGTGATGGAAACAGAAAGGCTGCAGTCATCTCATCACTTCTCAACTAAAACAGGCAGTCAATGGAGACTTTAGATGGAAAGCTCCCAGAATCACTGCCTCGATTACTGAAGTCAGTGGGTCTGTCCTGAGCATCACGGGGAGGATCCTATGTATGACTCATAAGATTCACCAAGTAAAAGGAAGGTATTTGCTAGTGAAAGGGAGTATAAAACACATTCCTATTGAAAGTGTTTACTGATGTGACTGGAGATGGTGGGGAGGGGAGAAAAGTGTATCAGATGTGGAAGGTAATGTGGTAGAGGTGTCAGAATTTGCACAGGTGATTCCTGCTGTGCCAACTCCTTTGGTAGATTGAGAAAATGGACATAGAGCCTAAAATCCCAAGCAGCCTATGATGGGAACTGCCAAGCTTTCCCCATTTTGTATTTGTTCTGGTCCTGACACCGATGCAGAAATGAATCTCTTTCTGAACATCTGGGAATTTACTGAGTTTGGGCTACCCAGCTGTCTCTTGAATAATGAAATCCTTGTCTCAGGGGAGATAAAGGGCTCCTGAGCCTTTGCTACAAGGTCAGCAACTGGCAGCAGGTATTAACAGGGCAAATGTCCAAAGGGTCTTTCAACTCTTATTCCTGTTGGATGATAGTTTCAATTTTTCTGAAGAGAGATGCTGGAATTCGGATACCTTTCTTCCTTTTTTTTCAGAAAAGAATCCACACCCACTGTCTTTCCTGATATACTTGTTCTCAGGCGTGGAGATAAGTTTAGTCTGCAGCAAATCTAACTTGGTGTCCAATGTTCACTAATAAGGTTTTGACCTTGGAGCAACAATTAATTTTAATTAAAGAGTCCTAAGTAAATAATGATGTATCCCTCTAGAAGTCATACACTCTCCAAAGTTTATAAGACAATTAAATACCTAAAAATTTTATGTGCATACATACAGACATATAAGGACACACAATTTTGAAATATTTGGTGTGTTCATAAATTGGTTATGGTAGTTTTAAATGCATATATAAAAACACATATAGGCATACTACATGCAGTAGTAATAACATTATATACATAATGTGCTACACAAATATAGAAGCAGCAAAACGTTCTGCTTAGAAGTACGTTACAGAGCAGCATGAGCAACTCTATTCACCTGTCCTATATGCAACAGTGTGAGAGAAGCGAATCTGATTACTTAAAAAAACAGATATATTTTGTGATCATATTATAACTGGTCATGATTAAGCTCTTAGAATATCTTGGAAAATGTCTTTCAAGAAATTACTGTCTGAAGCATAACGTACTTTTATAAAAGTCTGTCTGCTTTAAGAATATTTCTGACATTAACAGGTCTAAATAGCTTTTGAACACTTTAAAGAAGGTTTTTAAAATCTTTTCGATTTACATAGGTAGATTACAGGTGAAAACTTTAGGATTCTGAATGATGTTTTGTGAGTTTCCAACTAATTTTTTATGTCACATTGAAATACACTGAAAATCACATGACCAAGTCACTTCTGTAACTGGATCCATGTCTCAGTGTTCAGCCTTGCAATGGTGAGGTTGCAGCTTTTGTGATTTAGACCCAGATCCTCAGCTGTGTTTCAGCACCTACCTCCTACATGCCACTGAGGGGGTACTATGTGCACAATTTCACAGCCTGAGCCGCCTTCTTTCTAGGCAGCACAGTTCAGGCAACACACACTGTAATTCCCAGATCAAATAGTCTCTTGGATAAAGTAATGAACACCAAGCCCTGAGATTATACAGAGGCAGGGATGAACCAACCCAGTCTCCCACTGGTTTTGAAATGTCTAGGCTTCATATGGCATTTTATGTCTTTGTAACAGCCTATAAGAAAAGTTTGCTAAATCTACCTTCAGATAAAACCAATAAAAGAAAGCTAATAACATGATCAATTGGTATCCATGGCAAATACCAACATCTATAGACATAGGCGAGAGGGAAGTTACCCACAGTTTAACACTCACTTTCTAATGCAATGATTCTCAAGGTCTTTGAAGAATTAAACCAGAATGATTAAATCACTGCTGCAAAGACCAAGCTCAATATTTATGTCTATTCCCTAGGACAAATACTTTGACTGTAAAGAAAACAAAAATATGGTTCAAATCAGCTCACTGCATGGTTCTAGCAAATTGTCTGTGAACTTGTGTTCTCTATTAATTTGGAGTTGTGTGTCACTTGGGTCTCTCTCACAGATAAAAGGTTTCTTTTCCTGTTCTTTGTTACATGTCTCTGATTTCTAGATAATTGAAACAAGAGAAGCGGAGTGTACTTGGGAGTGACACTTTCTAAGCTGTACTTGGCTTGAATCCCTGATGAAAGGCTTGCTGTTCTGGATTTTTTAAAAATGTGTAACAAGCTGTTGGACTGATAAACAGCAAGCTGAGTGCAGCCTGAAAAGATTTTAAAAAATAGAAAACAAGTCTACTCCAAATGTTTCGCTGGTACTGAAGGGATAACTTTCTGGTTTTATTCAAAAGTACTTCACTAATTCCGTGTTCCCAGAAAACAGAGAGAAAAATATCAAGGTGACTTCAGAAAACCTCCAGGGTAAAAAAACTTGCTGCTCTCTTCAGTACTTTGAAGAAAGTGTGTCCTTGAAATGCACAACTTATACATTCACATTTAATTATCTACAAGGCTGTTCTGATGCAACTCAATTCAGGAGAATAATCTTAACCTCTGAGCTCCACCAGAGAGTTCTACTTTCTGTCCTTGGGCAACTAACTTACAGGTCTTGAAGATTTCTTTCCCAGTCTATTTAGCGAAAAGAAAAAATCAGAAGCCTGACTTCCAGCATTTTCTAAAAATTGACTTATTTACATGTGTACCTGTTTAGTAGTTGCATTGTGAAGGTACCAATCATGCTTGGACCCAGGCTCAAGAGTTGGTGTGAGTTCTGTTCCTGCAAATGGTAGTCCATGCTTGTACAACAAACTGCAAAGTTCACCAAGAAAAACTAATAAGCTTGCCATTGTTTGAAGCAGCAAATCAGAAGCATTAAAACACTGAGTTTTAATGGGAGATTCTAGTTACTTCGTGTAGACTATGTGGAAATATCAAAGAATTTTTTTTTAGCCATGTCCATTCTTTTGGTTTATATGACACCAGAGCAAGGGGAGGTGACCACAAATGCCAGCACTAAAATATACAAACCTTATGAAGCCTCAGAAAATGTCAAATTCAAAGGTGGGATGCAGGTTTAAGCCTTTTATTGTTCTATTCAAACTAATATGCTCTTTTCTAACTGGATGTCATGAATGTTTTTTTTTAATATGAACAAGATGAATATGGGGATTCAGAAAGCAGGGCATTTGTGAATGTAAAAGCATATGTTTTCTCATTGTAAGTTTTCTTTAATAAACCAATTATCTTTCAAATACTAGATCTGGTTTCACCTGGAAGATAGTTTGAAAAACTTTATGCTCAACACCTCCTATTCTGGTCCTTGCTTTTGTAGTTACTAGCAACACCAACAAGCTTTTGCAGAAACAGTTCAGCTTGCAAACCAACAAAATAGCATAAGAAGAAGGTTTTACCACCAAAAGACTCCGTAAGTGTCTGCAGAGCTTAATTTAGCCTGGAGGTATTCCAACTTTGCTGAGCATTTTGTCCAAAATGTTCCTTGCTGCCTGCTGATGCTGGACGTCTTTTCTGAGACATCCAGTAAGAATAGCTTATGCTTCCAAACCGACATGATGTCGGAGCAGGGAACAAGAGGCAGCAGAGCGCAGTCCCCTGTGGCAGGTGTATAGGTTTGTGTAGGGGATGGTTGACCTTTCCTGGGCGGCCCGGGACGATCTCCCCCGGAGCCACAAGATGGCAATGCGCACTGCGATACTTTCTGTACCTCCTAACAGCCGTAGCTGAGGCTACCAGAGACAGGTTTGGGGGTTTTTTTTGCTACAAATATTTGCTACTTTATTAATTGCACATACACATGCTGTCCAGCTGGGTGTCATAACGCCACCTCTGCTGTTATGATTTAGGACAGGAAATTGGGGTTGAGTCTGTTTTTCTCCCTGAGTCCAGTAAGATACAGGTCCAGTTGCTACTAGGAGAACATATAGACCATTTTTCTTTTATCAGTTTTAACGTTATCCAGTGAACCCATCTCAGCAGATACAAGTCCACTGTCAATGGGGTTGCTTCTTCTGCCTCTGCAGTCCTCCAAGAAGAAGTCCATGGACTCCTACCACAGGTTACAGATGATAAGCTGACAATCACCGAGACAGAAAAAGGGAATGGGACTTCATGTGAACAAGTATGCTCTTCTACATAGAAATTATCCTGTCATCTTCTCATTCCATTAGCAGAGTGAGGCCCTAATTTTCCTTACATCTTTATAGGTGTAAAGCAGGCTTAATTCTGCCAGTGTCACTGTGACCATGCTAGTGCAAACTTGGTGTTAGAACAAAACTGAACTCCAGATTGTCTTGCAAGTCAGTCATGAAAGCATTTTTAAGATATTGATGAATTCAGGTAAAAAATAAGCATTCTTGCTTTGGAAGTGCAGTCATTGCTGGATGTCAAGAATAACAAAAAAGGGCCTGAATTTGCTGCACTTCAATAACTTTTCTTTTATGTAAAGCCATTAGTTAAACTCGTAGCACTGTCACATAAAAAAAAAAAAATGCTTGAAAGGCCACACCTTCTAGTGGGGCACTTGAGTTATCATCTCTGTCAGGGCTAGACAGGGCCTCAGTACCCACTTCCAGCTGTAAGAATGTAATTAAAATTGATGTAAATTAGTTTAACCTCACAGCAGGAAAATAGAGCTCCCAAATATTACACATATGCACTAATTTCTACCAGGATGTGAAAGTTTTCTCTTCATGAAGTGTCTCACCAAACCTATTTAGCTTCCTGGTCACCAGTAGCCTTCTTAGCACAATAATCCTCTTTTTGGAAGACAGCGTTATTTGTTACACATACCTTACTGTGCACTATGATTAATTCTGTCCATCTTTACTGGGAAACTGGGAAGCAATCTTAAACTGTGTTAATGCCCTTCCTTACTGAAATATCCCTTTTTTGGCCACAGAGACTTCGGTTCAGATTAGACTTCCTTCTTCAAAGCCAAATGGAGAATTTTTAACAGAAAGACCAAAGCCCAGTCTACCAGTTCAAAAGGTGGCTGGATCACCACAGTGCAGCAGCTACATTGCTTCTTGGTTCAGGTCTCCTCGGCTTGCAGCTTCTGGACCTGATCTATATTGCGTTTTTGCTGCTGGCACCATTCTCTAATGTACAACGGAGGCATGCCCTCAGTTACTTGGTAGTTTCGGTTACCTTATTTTCTGAGTGCCTCATTTTTGTGGAGATGAAGAGATGCATGTGAAAATTCACACACTAGCCTGGCACACACCCTTGGGCAGACCTGGCTTGTCTGAGCGGGGGAGAATCTGTTAGCTTAACTCGTGTAGTCCAGAGAGGTGGTGTAACTACACCAACTGGAAAACTACTGCTAAAGTATACACTATCTGTGTAAACATAGTTTAAGCCAATTTAATGTTTGCTGGCTCCACTGTAGTTGCAAAGACTCTACAGTCTATGAGGGGCCACTACTGACTTAGATAAAAGCAAGGGAAATAACACTTATTTTCTGAACAGTGTCCAGTGATACAGTCATCTGTCAAACAGCTGGTGTTTTGGGAAGTGTATCTTTTTAAAAGACGTGCAGCACTGACTTATTGACAGTGTTTACCTATAGAAAAACAATCCTTACTTGGGAGGAATTTACATTAGTTACTTAGGTTTTCAGTTTTTGATGGTGTTGACCACATGATAGTTGAATTTCATTCCCCTCATTAGCTTGCTCACATTACTATGGCAACTAGCACATGCTCTTACCTTGAACACAAGTTAAGAACATCCTGATGGATACTTAACTGAACTGAGTTTCATTCCCTTGAATGTTGATTTTTCATTGTCCATTTTTGTCTCCTGGTTTTGCCTGCCCAATTTGCCCAGCTGTGATAGAGGAGCCAGGGCACTGGAAGCTCATGTAGCATGGGAATCAAGCTACTCCTTATAGGTCAGTGTGGCACTGGGATTAAGGGGCAGCCTTGCACATCCAAGCTGTCAGAACAAGTCTTACAAATCACTCAAGAGGTCTTGCCTCCCCACTGGCCCTAGTGCCTTTCCCCCATGCACAAAACAATGTTGTTCCTCTGACAGAAACTAGCCAACAACCTTCCAGCAGATAGTGTCATCGGCAATCCACAGCCTGGATATAGGATTAAAGGATATAGTAATTGCTATATAGGACAGAATGGTGAGACCTTACTCTGTGATCACAGGGGTTTATTAATGGGTGTTACCTGAAAGCTGCTTAAAATGTTATGTCATAGCCTGCAAAAGGTGATTCTGCCCTGATACACATCTTTGAAGATCAATAGGTGAACATAAGAGGATGAACTGCCTGTTGTGGGCCAGCCAAAAGATCAGCCTAATGCTGTAGTCTGTCTCTGGCAGTGTCCACCAGCAGATGCCCAAGGAATAGTGTAAGACCAAGGCAAGAACATAATAGTATTTTTCCAGTCTGTACTCATTAGACCCCTGTGCCATCTTAATCCCAGGTCATATCTTTTTATTCCAGCCCTCCCTTAGAATTGTCTCCCATTACTTTGTTCAATCACTTTCTGAAATCACATGCTTATGCTTTTAGTTTCCACACGTATTACACCAAACAGGTCTATTTGCAGAGGGTGTTTTGTTTTAGACTTTTTTTCTTGGCATTGAAGAGTACACAGGTCAGGGTTGAGGAGACACATGCATGCGTTTGGATGAAGCGTAAAAGCAGGACTCATAGCCCTGCTCTGTGGGATGCACAATCACATGTTGAGCACCAGACTGTAGAGGAGGAATAAAAGGCTGTTGCCCTCTCTACACAGTGTGTGGGCCAACTGATATGCAGGCTTCTTGACCATAGTCTCAGTCTGCATCATTTCCCCTGAGTCACCCAGCTCTTGCCCTGCACAGAGGAATCAGCAGATGTTCACAGATTCTGCACAAGGGTGCTCTGTATGGCACATTTCCCACAATGCTGGTCTCAGCTGTGCCCAGACTTTCTGCAGCAGTAAGAACTAGGCTTGCCTTTCATGGAGGTTTATATACTGTACATTTTTTGTGAGAAGAAATATATTTCAGAGTTTTGTTTTGATGGCAGATTGTGAGTATTTGTGCATTTTGCAGAATGTGTTTTCGAGACATTTCCATTTTAAACAATTCCCTACGCAGCTGAGTCCAAGAGCATGAAATAGAATTAACACCAATATTAGCTGCACGATTGCTTTCATTAGCGCTGCTTTTTGAATGCTAATGTTACCTGACCTGTAAGCAGCTGTTACCAGTAAATGTAAATCAAAACCAGGAAACTGAATTATTTTATACAATACGAACAAATCTTTTTCTGCTTTCAGTACACAAAACATTTTTCCTTTCCTCTAAATCATTCGGTCATATTATTATTACACAGTTATGGCCACAATTCTCACTTTCCTTTTCTTTACTTTTTTTTTTTTTCTTAATGGTTCTGCTTCATTAGCCAGACACTTTTATTCCTGCCCCTAAGTATTTTTGGGTATTGATGACAACGACATAGTAAAGAGGCTAAGCTGTGCTGAAGTAGATGAGATCTGTTACACTCATTCTGATTTATCTGACTCCTTTGCTGATTTGCCAGCCTGAAATCTTTGGCACAGTTTCAGACCATGTCTCTGGCAGAGCTGGGAACTTTTTTTTTGTCACTGTTGTTGAAAATTCTTTCTCCATTTTCATTAGAGATTATGTGGTTCAAACTTAAAGTGAAATCTGTGTCTTAAATCCAACACTTTTTCCTTTTTTTCCCCACAGCTATAAAAAAAGAAGCAAAGCAACTTGAGGAGGAAGGTAGTTTGTATCAGTTTCTCGACCTGCACAGACATACTCTTGTCACCTGTTCCCGCAGAGAAACACCTTAGAGCTAATTGGGAACCTAAGCACCTGGATGCAGCAGTAGTTTATGGGTTATGTCCTCTACTGAAATCACTGCTCTAGTTGCAGTCACACAGATGTATTGAGCTGTCTTGAAGCTTCTTACTCCAGCCAGTCCTAGCCAACCAGCCTGGAGCAATGAGTGCAGACACACTGACACAGTCTTGCTAAGGACTGTTCCCACTCCTGCTCTGTTGTGCATGGGTAGGTACCATTCACACTTCTTGAAGTGAAAAGAAGCTTTGTCCATCTGACCAGTGGTTTGACTCACTGACTTATCTTTTTTCTCCCTTTCTCATGCTAACCAAGGAAGCACCTTTTTTGCACACTCTGAATTTAACTCCTGGTGATGAATTCCGCTACAAAGTAACCTCAGCAGGAGAAAAAAGAGGATGGCTTTTTAGACCAACAGGTGTTCTGGGAGTACAGAATGAAAGGAAGCTGAGTGCACAAATATTTGGTGTCTGAGCCATTCCTAAGACTAGTCATTTTTTCCACAGGCACTGCATGCTTCTGGGAGCCATCTGTCCAGTATTGGAGCTCTGATTTTTCTCCACTTGGCAGTAACTGCTATAAGTAAAGCTAATAGAAAAGGATGTTCTTCTTTCACCTTCATAACCCAGCATAAAGATGATCTGCATAGATCTTGATGTAAGTTTATTTGTTACTGTTGCTACTTCTGTTTGATACCTTTCCAACCTGGTCATGAAAAAGGATAAATTCAATACAAACTACTAGTGAAATTAAAGAATAATCCAAATTAATAGTGTTTAGAGGCAATACAGTCTGTACCAAAAGTAATATCTTTTCTCTATTAATACATTTTGAGAGCACATCAAACAGAAATTACTAATAAGATGTTCTCCTTCAGAGAAGAAACAATAAATGATAATCAATTTGTTATTGATACAATTCTATAATTGTATTATCCTGAGAAATGTCTTATGAGATACTATGCTAATAAATGACTCACCAGAGCTCTCTTCCCATGCCAGAGAAATATTCTCTTACCTAAGGTATTGGATCTGGTAAAATTATTTCTAGATTTGTCTTAGGAAAGTACTTAATGCATGAGAAAGTTTCACAGTACGGATCTTTGGCCTACTAAAGGAATTAAATTGGTAAGACTGCAGATATACCACATGGAGAAAGATCAGAGAAATGCCAAACCCCATTCAAGCAAGATCATCAACCCAATAATGTTTTCAGAAAGGAATTTGGAGTCGTCCTTGAGCCACAGGGACTCAAATAACACTCTTAGCTGGCCTGAGAAGTTCCCATTCATTCTTGCTGGACTTTGGGTGGAAAAAAACGCCTGTATTGCTTGGCAGTGCTCAGAAGATTCATTTATATTTTGAGGGTTATGTATGACAGGGACGGGATGAGAACTTTCCTTTAGCAAAAAGCAAAACTAAATAACACTTACTCACTGAACAGTTTTTAGTCTTTGGCAGCCACTTGATACACCATACAAAAGCAACACAACAGAAAGTTGATACTTTTATCACAAAAATAATTGGAATTACTTTTGAAAAAAACATGTGCATTGACCACAGGTAATAAAGAGCAGAGGCATCACTTCAAATTCAGATTAATCCCTTTTGCTCTTAAAAAGATTATAAGCATATTGTATTCTGAACCTGTTCTTGTGAGCGGATACTGTATCTTTCACCTGATTCGTCAGTATATGACAGCTGTAGGCACAAATAAAGTTTGTTTACTGGGAGTAGTGCTTTGTTGCTTTCTTTTAGTGCTGTTTTTTTTTTTCTCCCTCTCTACTTTTAGTAATTATTGAAATGCAAGGATTGAGCCTGCTTATAACTCTTGATTCTTTTTTTTTATTCATACGGATAAGCACAAACAGTCATTTCTGTGGTATGTTGTATTGCCATAATCTAGACATTACCTATGAAACTTTCAATACAAATTAATTAACAAAAATTACCTGGGAACAGAATGATTCATTTCTGAGAGATTCCTGACAGAAACTATTGATTATTTGGCCCCAGTTCAGCCAAGTACTTAAGAACATGCTTTGTCAGGGTCACTTTCACTCTTGTAGTTAATTGGGATTACAATTTATCTTTCATTAAAGCAGAGTGATTAAGAAAAGAAATCTCCTTAAAGCATTTGAGGAGAGAAACAATTCAAATCTCTTTTGACATAAATACTTCCTCAGGAAATACATCGGACAGGCTGATAAAAAGATCAAGACAAAAAAAAATAGCTCTTCAGTACAGTAGTCGTGTGCTTTATGGGAAAAAATACAGTTGTTTAGGAGCCCAAATGGAACTGTCAGATGCAAAGTTGCTTCATCAGCTCACGCAGCTTCTAACTTAGAGGGTTATTGTACAGTTCGAGTACTGTCTGTCAGGAAAGCAGACTAGGAAAGTCAAACAAGAAAAATTTGTTTCCCAAAGATGATATGAGAATGAGAAGTGAAGGTAGAGTTATCTGGTTTTTAGTTTACTGTGGCCTAGACCTGACCTTTTCAGTAAATAAGTCCCCTTCCCTGCAGGGAAAAAATAATCTTTCAATGTTGGAGAAACAATACAAGACAACTTTATTGTTCTAAACATGCCAAACCCTTCACTCATGTCAGAACGACATAAATTTTCACCTTCCAGAACCAGGAGGTGGCAGACCCAGAGGCCAAAGCCAAAGATGTGTCAGCTCTGGTGGGCAAAGCCATGGCCACCTGAGCACACACTTTATTTCAGAGGTGATGGGAGAACTTGATGGCACCCATTTTTATGTACTAGTTAGTGCAAACTCACTGGCTACAAGAAGCTTGACTTCAAGTTCCTCCTTATGTTGGTTTGTAATTTTGGGATAGAGCAGGGTTTGGAGTAGCTTCTTAGCTGGTTGACACTGTTGAAGGCACTGCTGGAAGCAGACTATTACGTATGTAGGGAACCTGGCATGTCAGAATTTAGGGAAGGAAGAAATATTGGTTAGACGTGCCTGAGTGGCAGAGAACTTATCATTTTGTGGTACTGGTACTATGTCCTGTTTTAGATCCAGTCCTAAAGTCTTCATTCTTAACATACAGGATATCTCCAGATTAGTCTCAGGGAGTTCCCTTTCTACTTTATTTCTGTATGGCATCTTTCTTTTTCATTATCTCTCAGAGACCACTGTATGTATGCCTTCTTCCAAACAGTAGCAGTCAGTCCCAGCAGACCCACTGGCATCAATATCCTACCTGAGACCTAACCTATTGATTTTGCCTTTGAAGTTTGTGACTTAAGACAGTTTAATCCATTTCCTTTGATGGGAGGGGAACAGTAGAAGATTATTCATTTCAAAGACAGTGCCTATTCAAAAACTCAGTGCCACCTGAGTGGAAATGAGTGGTGGGAGAGCCTGCAAATACGAGAAACATTGAAGATGTCTAACCTTCTCTTCCCACCTCTGTCTCTTTGGTCCTCATCACTTTGAGACTAGCTGTCTAACTAGGCCCTATTATATATTTAGATATTCATGTTTATAAATATAAAAAAAAATATAAAAGCAACGCCTGGCAGCAGGAACAAAGGAGATGCACATTAACATTGGGGATCTGAAGTGCTTTGGAAATGGGCTGCTTGCCCAGGAAGGACAGGTGAGAGTAGCAGAGATTCAAAAGAATGCAAGGGAAAAAAGACAGGGACATAAGAGAGAGGAAACAGGAGACCAGAAAGAGGGACTCTAGGCTGAAAGCAGCCTTCACACTTAATTAACAGGGTCTGCTTTAGAGGGAACAGAAAGAGGCACTCCCCCTCCCCCCTCCCATTGCAACTGCAACATCAGAAGCTCCAGTACTCAGAAAGGAGTAAAACAGCAAAATCTGATGTTTTAAACATTTGCCATTACAAAAAAGGTTAAACAGCTTTCTAAAAATGGCACCGTATGCAAGGCAAGAGGGAGATCAGACAATGTCTGCCCAGAGCCCAGTTCTTTGTCTGGCATTTCTGTGTGGTACCATAGTGCAGCCAGGAATTATTTATAATATCAGCTAAGGAGGCTTTGTAACGATAGGTATTTTATTCCTTGGGAGAAGCAGCTCTAAATCTCCCTGAGCCTAGCACAGCAAATAGCTCTTTTTCCAGGCCTCCCAGCCAGAGTCACAACACAGTGTATCCATCTCAAATTGAGACTTTATTTTATAGGTTTTTTTGATACTTTCTCAGAATTCACTTGGAACATAGCTTTTCTGATATTTTTCATGCCTCTTTTTTGGTAATAATGTCTAATAAGCATGTGAGGAAGATTGGGGGAAGGCAAGTAAAGTACTGTCTATTGAGTACAAATTACTTGTAAAAATGAAAGACTACAAGGTATTTTTTGATTCGGGATACTGCCTTACAAAACAAATCCCAAAATGTTATGCATCAGACACTGTGTCAGACACATCACATCATTATTGCAGGAGCAATTGTTAGTAAGTTGAAATCACATATCACTTTTCAGTTTAAAAGGGAGGAGTATCAAATGAACAGCCAGAAACAAAACTTGTCAGTTTTGCCCAGAAAGCCATTATTCTACACCCACTAAATAAAACTAGGTGATTAGCTTTCAAAGGGATGGGCTCCCATGGTATAAAAAAATCAAATACTATCTAGTTCCTTCAGTGCCATAAAATCACTGTAAGGACTGAAAAGAGGGGTCTGCTATAACACTTCTTTCTGTCACAAGATAATAACACATTTTCTAACTTCAAGGACTAGGAATGTGAAGGAAGTTTAACCGTTTCTTTCTCAGGTATGTGCCCCATCTTAGTGCAGCTGCGTATGCAGAAATGTCAGTTTTATTGCATTTGTGACATCTTGTTGCTTTTATCAAGCAAGCTGTTCATGGCTCTGTAGACCACTTGTGTTCGACAGCAGTTACTACAGCCAGATGGTGGAAAGGTTTATGAGTAGCATTTTGATCAGGACTATCACGTCTGTTTTTCAGGACAGAACCTGAGCAGATGGTACCTCTTACATGATCCCATACATCCCCTCCTTCAAAAGGGTCTTTTTTTAACTTTACTTAGAAGGACAATTTGATAATTAACTGTGTGTAAATTGATTTATTCTGAAAAGGCCTATACATGTATTGCATCCTGTACAGCATATTAGAGACACTGATCGTGGCAAGGATACTATAATATGCAACACATGTTTTCTCCAGTAGTTTAGAAACAACAGCTTCTGAAACTACCACTAATTCTGTTGCCTAATAAAGACACATCAGGCCAGTTTTTTATCAGCTCAGCTGCATCATTTATTTCAGGTCTACAAAGGTTCATACGTCCATCACTTAGAAGTGGTGCAGCACAGTGTTTGTGTATGGGAGGGAGAGGGCTCAGGGTGAGATGGTGGCTAGGAAAGAGCAAGAATGGAGGTGCAGGAAGCTGCATAACACCAGGCTGTTAAAATGCCCTCATCTTTGTCAGCAGAGTTTTGCATTTGTAAATTCCAATTACAGATGCCTTAGCTGTTTTTTAATCACACTCAGGAACAGTGACGTTTTCAGCAGTTGTGACCTGATTGTAGGCACTGATTTACCTCTGCCATACCTTCAACAGAGAGGTGTATCTTTTGGCTCAAAAACAAGGGTACAAAACAATAACATCAGAAATAAGTAATTGCTAGCAATGGCCAGAGACTGACACAACAGTGACAAAGCTGTTATTATAGTTCAGCAACTGCAGAAGATAAAGCAATAAGAATCTCATAACAGAAACCTACAAGTTCTGGCTGAGGGTGAACAAGGAGCTGCTGCAATTGTCTCTGATAGAGCAAATAGCTTTACAAGTGCCATAGACATCTCCATGTTTATGTCATACTGTCTATTCTCTAGATCTCCGCAATTAAGAGGACAATTTTATGTATAGTCCAAAAATATTGCTTCAACGGTGAGATGGTGCAAGAGGCACAGGGAAATGTTCTGTGGTCCTTGTCATTCCTGATATCAAGCCAAACGGTCTGTTGGTGCCTTCCTACTCAAAAAAATACTACTCCATGGAGTGTTATTATGGTCATTTTATGGTTTGGAAGACAGGGCATAAACACAAAATAACATTTGCAAAGTCTTCCAGAAAGCTTAAGATATAGCAAGAATTTAAACATAACAGGTTCAGAGCTAGGATATTAACAGCGGAAACCATCTTCTGGTTAGTTGTTCAGCGACAGATACTTCCAGTCCTTCACCCTTTGATGAAAACTGCAGCCCAAAGACTGGTGGGAGGGGATTCCTGTGACTGCAAGTGAAGCCAGTTATGGTTGTGAATGGGAATGTAGCTTATATCCCCATAACAGCCTAGGAAGTGCCATTGTGTTTATAGTCACTGGAATAGTTTCCTAAGTTCACTTTTCAACTACATGTTTCACTCTGTTTGTTTATTTGATGTCTGGAACAAGAGCTTTGATAACAATATTCGTTTTATTTAGCACCTGCACTGAAACATTAGTAATGCTGCACTGAAATGTTCCACATGTTTCTCTTACCTTAGACTAGTTAAGCAAGAGCATTCACACATTTCCTTAATCCCAGGCATCATAAATCCTTTACAAGATCTCTGTTTCATTGTTCTTCTCTCAAGGGCTTAGCAAAACATTCAGCGTGCACAATTCCTCTCTCCCAGAGCCCACATGGCTTAAAATAAACCTCATCATTGTCTTGTTCTGGAGGGTTTAATAGTGCTGCAGAAGAGGAAGCTGGGGAGAAGCAGTAGAGGAGTTGAAGTACTCTTCCAAAGGGAGCAAGGACCCTGATACAGTTCACTTGTCCAAGAGCCCATGTTGCAGTATTATTACACATGGAAGTAGCTCTCCACATTTTGAAGTCTGGAACTCAGCTACAGCAGTAGAAAATATTATCACAGCAATTAGTTAATTAGTTTCATACCAACAGCTAACATTAATTAAACAGGGTTTCTTTAACAAAACAAAAACTCTGGCCAAAGTTCATTATTTTTTAACTGAGCAGGCCTTCAGGTATGTCTGTGTGCATTTAGAGACAGTCCCACTGGCTTACCATGTCTGCAACACTCCTTTAACTGGGTTTTAACAGTGAAATACTCCAACAGAAAAACGCAGCAGTGAAAGTGGCTAGTCAGCAAAGCTTCTCTTCAGCAGGTTGCTTCCCTATTTAAGTAAATATGTCTGGCAGGAACTCCACCAGAGGAGGATTATCCCAGTATCCTCTCAATATACTGACTCAGAAAGCAGCCTTCAGAGTGTTTCCTCCACCATACATGTCTGTAATGGTATTTAGGTACTTTTATGCAATGATATTTACATAAATTTCTATGCCAGAGACACATAACCAGGTCCAGGAAAAAAATGCCTTACATTTTCTTTTTCAGAAAGATTTGCTTGTTAGTGACACTTGTACATCACTAGAAGGCATAGGGTATTCATCAGGATTTCCCAAAGGTTACTATCACTTTTCTGCCTTTTGATCTGGCAAAACCTTTAAACCAAAAACCTGTTGATAAAGCATGAGCCTTGATGAAGTCAGTGAGACCTGTTCTAGTAATTTTATCACAGTCAGGCACTTGATTTAGTGGTCTAGACAGCCACTCAGCTGTGCTCAGGCTAATAGAGGCTGGTCATATTAATCATTTTATGGATCAAATAGTTTTACCTTTGTAAACCACATTAGCACAAAACCCCACACCACTTAAAGTAAAGATACTCCACTTTCAGAGAAGGCTTTTGTGAAGGTGTTATAAAAAGGAAAAAAGCCCAGCTCACTCTAAGAGCTCAAAATACTTCTCAGTTCTACCATCTACTCTGGTCTGTGACCTTTTGCTGCTTCACTCTGCTTGCTGGTCATGCTTTGCTCTACACCTATGTCAGTCTGAACATTTAGAAGTCCAGCTTACTTCATGCTTGAAGAGTGTTTCTATCTCTTTTAGTGAAGTATTTCCTATGCGTCATCTTAGAATAGCCTTGCTTTTTGATTAATGCAGCAAATATAGTTGAATCATAAGACTGGACAAAAAAAGGAGAAGGAGAAGGAGAAGGAGAAGGAAAAGGAGAAGGAAAAGGAAAAGGAAAAGGAAAAGGAAAAGGAAAAGGAAAAGGAAAAGGAGAAGGAGAAGGAGAAGGGAAACAAGAAGGGGGAGAAGAGTCTCCTCTCAGAGCAAGAGCCTTCTCTGCTTCTTACTCTGTTACGTGTAAAAAGGTAACATGTTTAGCTGCTTGCAAAAATATCCTTGCTGTTCCCCGAAGGATTCCTGACTCTTCCANAAGGAAAAGGAAAAGGAAAAGGAAAAGGAAAAGGAAAAGGAAAAGAAAGAAAAAGAAAAGAAAAAATAAAAAAGAAAAAGAAAAAAGAAGAAAAATAAATAGAAAAAGAAAAAGGAAAAAGAAAAAAGAAAAAGAAAAAGAAGAAGAA
>VYZV01022101.1:85957-112251 GCA_013401275.1 Pandion haliaetus | reverse complement strand
TGTGCTGAAGCCTGTTCAGTCCAAGCATCAGGAGGTGCAGGTATGTTCCATTGGTCTCTTTGTCTTAGGGACAACAGTATTTGTCTTAGAGTGAGCCTTTGGAGGTCGACTAGGGCAGACACCTATCTAATAGGCAGCAGTGCAGACTTGTAGTGATAAGCAACAGTTATTCCAGTATTTTAAAATGGGATGGAGAAAAGTACCTGGTCCCTGCATAGCAGATTCTATAGAAATAATACAGAGCAACATACCATGGAAAACAAAGGTTTTCACACAGTAATTCTTCTTGTCCAAATTTCCACGTAAACCTTCCCAGTATATAGCTGTTCCCCCATGCAAAGGTTATACAGTTTTTGTCTATGCCACCTGATTCTTTTGGCTACAGCTACCTGTTTGTTGTACCAATAGCTGATGCAGGAGGACTCAGAGAAAAGTGGAGAATTTTTGAGTCTCCCTTTTCCACTAGAGTTTTCTCTCCTGTTCTATATTTCTGAGGTGAGGAAATTCAACAGATGGAATCACTTAATTAAGGCTTATGTTAACCTGGTTGTTACTTTGTTCTGTCTCTATGAGTGGCTTTGTCTATTAACAGGTGACTTCTCTCATCCCTCTGCTGACATTGCTGGGAAAGCACTTACTTATTCAGATGCAAAGAACACAGGGCTAGTCTCCTGTCTTTCTTTTTAGTTTGACGTTGACAGTGGAGAGCCGACAGATAACCTAGAATAGTAATTTGCTCAAAGTAGCTCTTTAGATAATGACATAGGGGTGGAGGGTGGGACACACCTTCCATTTTTCCCCCTTTGTTGTCATATTGTTAAAAATAACCAGCAGTTGCAATGCAGGCTGGGAGATTAAATGGTATTTGTCATAATAAACACAGATGTGGAAAGGCTTTTTCACCCTTATGCTGTGCCTGCAGGAACTTGCATAGGATTTGCAAGTGATGGAGGTTTTTTTCCTTCCTTTAAACTTCAAAACAGAGGCAAATACCCATGTGTCATTTGGCCTGTTTAACTATTTCAGAGCTTTGACGCATGTTGAGTGTATGGAAGAGAGATTTCTGCTGCATGGGGACTTAGGCAAGACCTGGTTTTAAGGAGTCTGGGGAGTATGTGTGCCAGTAAATCACAGGCAACCTGTAAGGAAGAAACCTTTTGGTCCAAGAGCTTACTGTTCAGTTTTGGCACTTTAAAAAGCATGATCTCAGTATTCAGACTGTGCCAGTAATGGTGACATTTAAAGCAGTCTTCCCTAGCTGATCAATATAAAAAGTATACATTTCTTAATTAGCATTAGCTTTCAGAAGGTTTTCTTCTAATAGCTGCCCGGTTGGGTTTGAGTGCTTTTGCCTCACTGATGCTTACAAAGTATGGGGAATATCTGAGTGTTTAAGAATCACTTGTGTTCCCCTTTAACTAGCATCTTATGCTTCTCCCTCTGGCATGTTTCCAGGGATTTCTATGAGAATCTTGTTTTCCTGAATTGCAACGGTTTTCATGGTTTCTGCATGGACATTCTGAACCCAAAAACAACTTCACAGAAGTTGCCATTTTCTCGTGATTACGGAAAGACATACAGGGAAGTAGAGAACAAGATAATGATAACTGTGATGTGCAAGAGAGTTTTCCCTTCTGATACTTGGAGCAGTCTCAATCTTCTCAGAATTTTGCTGTCATGGTTAGTATTGCAGTATGTGCTATTTTGCTCATAAAGTTATCCACCCCATAAAAACAAGCTACCTTGATTTCATGGAACGGTGAACTTCACAGGTTGATGGTCTGCTATGTATGGTAATGTTTCTGCCTTCCATGTATCTTCATCTTGCTCCCCATTAATTTCACAGGATGCCATTTTCTGGAATAGGGCAAGAAAGCTTCTGCAGAACTAGAGTTCTGTTCATGGATTATTTTTTAAGATGTCATCTCTTGCAGCTTCAGTATTTAAAACATAGTATGCATTCATTTTGTTACACTTTCTTCTTCATCGCTGTTATGTGGAGAATATCATTCAGGGATAATAGCTCAGAAAACTACTAAAAAATAATCTAAACATATTCTAAAATCAACTTCAAGTAGTTAGAGGTATTTGTTGTTAAGTGTAAAGCAGTTTCTTTTGTAACTTTCTGATAGGTATGAAGTAATACTGTCTGTACACAAGAGTTATGGGTATCAAATCAAATTAACATATGGCAGGTTCCAAACAAAAAAGAAGTTGTTTTCTATGCAAACTAGGAATACGCTGTAAACAGGTTGCTATGGGACAATATGGGTGCTAAAAATTTAAAGAAGTTAAAAAAACAGCTGGACAAACATGTGGATGAGAAATCAGTCAAAGTATGTAAAATATAAAGGTACCACTTCTGACACAGAAATTACCTGAAAAATTCAGTGGAGGCTTGTTACGGGTTTGTGTGGCGCGGTTTTCCTTGGTGGCAGGGGAGGGGGGCTGCAGAGGCGGCCCCTTTAAGAAGTTGCTGGAAGAATTCGCTGCCCCAAAATGTCGGATGCGCGCGCCAAAATGTCGGACCCGCCTCTAGGCGGGGAGTGACGGTGGTAACGCCTCTGGGAAAACATATTTAAGAAGGGGAACCGGTAGTGTGGGGGTTGGGAAACCTGAAAGGAACATCGCTGCCGACACTGGAATCATGGAAGTGGAGGGGGAGGAGGAGGAGCCTGAGGAGGCTGATGGCCCTGCAGCCCAGGGGGGTGAACGGTGGAGCGGAGGCTCCCGAAGGTGGCCGTAACCCCATGGTAAAAACCGCGCTGAAGCAGTGTGAGACGGGAGAGCAGCCCGCGGAAAGGACCCGCGCCAGGGGAGTTCGGGAAGAACTGAAGCCCGCGGAAAGGATCCGCACCAGGGAAGTTTGTGAGGAACTGCAGCCCGCGGAAAGGAACCACGTTGGAGCAGGGAACGAGAGAGGAATCTTCCCCCTGAGGAAAGAAGCGGCAACGACGATGTGTGGCGAGCTGACTCAACCCCCATCCCCGATTCCCCTGCGCCGCCGGGGGGAGGAGGTAGAAAGCATCGGTAGTGAACTGAGCCGGGAAGGCGGGAGGGGTGGGGGGAGGTTGTTCTGATGTTTAGTTTCCCTTCCTAATACCCTTGTGTTTTGTTTTTGTTTTGATTTGTAGTAAATTAAATTGATTTGGGTTTTTTTTTTCCCAAGTTGAGCCTGTCTTTTGCCCGTGACCATAAGTAGGGAGTGATCCCTCCCAGTCCTTGTCTCGACCCACAAGCCTGCCTTTGTATTTTCTCCTCATCCCAACGTGGCCAGGCGAGGGGGTGGGGGGTGAGCGAGCGGCTTCGTGGTGCTTTGTTACCGACTGAGCTGACCTGAAATCACGACAAGGCTGAATAATTATTCTGGGGAAATACCACTACATGCTTGTTCTTGTAACTCATTCCTTTCCCAGAATCTGCATTTGGTAACTATCAGATGCTGTGATAGCTGGATATTTTTATTTGATCAGAGATTGCTATTCCTATGTAACTGTCCAGCTGCAAATGTGTAGGAGTTAGGACAGCTATGAGTCTTCATGCAATAGGTATCAATAGAAAACTGACACAGTTTGTAATTTTCATCTGGTTGGAGCTTTTGCCCTAGTTTGATAGCCTGTAATTTGTTTCTAAGGTAAGAATCAAATTTACTTCGGGTTCATGGATTTGGAGGCTTCTGTAAAATGTCTCCTATTGAACTGATGTCATGAGTCCATAAATCACCAAATTTCAAGCTTTATCCCCAAAAAGAACACAAGGGACTTTTGCAGTCCCTCATGATAATCCATAGGATGACTAGATCTATCCACACTAAAACTAGGCTGTCACCACAGAGCCACTGCTCCTTAGTCCATTTGCAATGCGATGCCTATGTGCAGCTGACACAAATGGACATTTCTGACCACTCATGGAAACTAGACTGGTCTAGTTCCATTTCACACATTTTCAATCATTTCCAGGAAGCTCACAGCAACGTCCCAGCTCTAGTTACAGGAGAAAGAGCTTAGGTACAGAAACCAGATCCTACCTTTCATTTTCTTTGTTAGACTGGTAGGGCTTTTTCTGACACAAATCTTAGGCTTTCAGAGCAGGATGTCATTGCTGCTGCAGAGGAATTACACTTCAACAAAGTTCTCGTCAGATTTGAGAAGAGCTATGTTTGGTTTTATTCTTTGAGTATGGAAGATCATAATTCTCCTCACTAACTGTGGGTTTGCTTTTGTTATGTGGACACATAGAATACAGTTGTATCTTCATTTTAAGCAAATATATAGAAACCCCCCAAAAGTTTCCTGTCATCTGAGAATAAAGAAAGTCTTTGCAGTCTTGGGACAATAGACCTTTGACACTCTGTTCTGATCTCCTTGTAATCCTTTCACATTTTTTAGTCTTTATCACTACACCAGAGACTATGCTGTGCTAACAGAAATTGTGTCTGGATCTCCTTCACAGATGCTGAGGGTGGAGTCAGGAGTTAAGAGGATGATGAAGGTAAGAAGTATGGCTTGGTTTTCAGTTTTTGCTAGCATACTCTGCTTAGGCTGATTTCATATGCTGGCATGCCTCTTGTGGGCAGTTAAAGCACTGGCTGTAAACCAGCCAAAAATCTGCCTACATCTATCAGCCTGCCTGTAAAATTCTTCCCAGGTGACCCACACCCGGCTGAGCAGTCCCTGCCATGGGCATAGCAACCTGAGTCAGGAGTCTGCAGAAAGCCCACGCAGCAGTGATGGGGTCAGCATCCTACGTCCTCATGTGTGCACCAAGACAGCTTCATTCACAGCATTTAGTTCCAGTCTCCTGTGTGGCTGACTCTCCAGCTGTCTCCAGGGCTGGTTTTTTTTCTACTTTGCTCCTTCTGTTGTACCTTGAAGGCAGGTGGTGGTGTTTAAGGAAGCTCATGGTTGCCTTTGTGTAAAAGACCTTTTGCTGGCAACATTCGCACTTTTCAAGGCAACTACTACTGTATCCTTTATGATATGCAACACAAACTTTAACAGTGAAATGGAGTTGGAAACACACTAGCACCTCATCACAGAGGTCTAAAATGTAAAGTTTCTTTCATGAGTAAATTGCATTATTAAATGCTAAACACTTAAAAGAACATGAGGAATCACAGTCTACACTGATGTAATCAGCACTTCTTTATTAACAAGTGTTTTTGAAAGTGCATAGGATTTCTACAGGTTGTTTTGTCCTAAGTCAAGGTCCTAATGTTTGTTAAAAATGGGTCTAATAGACTCTTTTTTTCCTAAATATTTTGCCCACTCCATTTTGCTACAGCTTTTATCTTTGGTGGTGTAGAAGTGTTTTGTGTATGTTAGTACATAAAGAAAATTTAGGAGGTTTTTTTTCTAAGTTTATTGTTTACTTGAGAAAATGGCTTTTTGCTCACTTGGAATTGGCTTTGGAAACTTTAAAAAGTCTAGAACTGAAAGTTACACAGTGATAAGAATGAAGGTACTGCATTTTATGGAGGTCTATTCTGCAGGCTGGCTTGGTAGGAGGCAGAAATTAACATGAAGAAGAGGCATAGACAACTCCTACAGCTGCTTTACAAAGGTTATATTTACTTCATTTTATGCCAGAAAATTTGTAAGGTTCTCACACCCAACAGTTATTCAGTTCCTCTTTCAAACAGGCATTTCCTCAACTGTTTCCCTGATCTTTGCACTTTACTATTGTAACAATGCCATAGGTTATCCATCCACAGCCTGTGAAACTTAAAGCGATCTCTCACTCTCATCTAGAAGAAAATACTGTTATCAGGAATTGACAACTTACAGATCTTTTTGTTATAAGTATGTTTCAGCAATAGCTGGGATAAAGTACATATCTATGTAACTTCTAAACAAGTATTTGGGGGAGCCAGACTTTTTTTTTTTCCAAGCTTTGCATTAACTGTCTGTCCATGTTGCCACGTGAAAGCTGCAGAACTTGAATTGGGGAACAAGGCCTATCATACAAATACTGTGTCTGGAAATGATTCTTTCTAACTTCCCATTGTCTGTAACAGATTTTCTTCTTTGAACCAGATTGTTGCATGGCCATATCTTAAGCCTGATCCATATACTTAATCCTTTGCATCTACAATTGCTAGAACTCCTCCTGGACAAAGAAAATCCATTGCTTCAGCTCAATGATCAGAATACGATTTCATAATACTCCAGCACCTACCAGCTCAAGTGAGATGTTGAAGCAGAGAAGATACATTACAGAGTACAGAGGTTTCTTGGCTTTTTTAAAATGAATCTCAGTATTTCAGCTCTCACTTCCTATCCCTCAGTCCCAGGGCTACCACTGTCTTTTGACCCAGCCTCCTCACTGCAGCTGGCTTTTCAAAGTTCAATCACTGGAACATAATAAAAAAGCCCAGACTGACCACATGCAGAGCAAGGTCAGGTCCAGGAAAACCTTGTTACTTGTGCTCCCTGCCTTCCCTATGGTGTGTAACTATTTACAGTCTTATTCTTGAATATGCAAATCCAGGCAGAGCACCAATCTAATCATGCAGAGAAGAGTGGTGTAAAGAGCTGTCTTTCTGAAACACACACTCCTTACCCGCTTTGTTGGGCCCAGTCCACCCCTTTTCCCATTTGGAAGGACACAAAGACTGCCAGGCCCACCCAGCAGGCACTGGAGAGTGTGACACTGGCCGGCCATGAACCCAGCCTGCATGCGAGGGAGGCCACTGCCACTAACATGGCCCAGCTGAAAAGAAGTCAACATGTGCCGCACCCCTCATGGTCCCTCTCATCTTTCCAGAAACTCCAAAGAAGGATTCATGCTGCTGTATCCTGGGGGTGTGATCACTAACTTTTGGATGATAATAATCAACTCCTCCTTTCTCTTCAAATGAGAAAGAATGAAAAGCTGAAATAGCAGCTTAAAAATTTCTACCATACCCCCTCTATTGGACTCTATTCTTTTTTAATTATACTCAGTTCTTTTGAATGTAATCCCGACTGTTACTCTCTGGGCAGTGTGCTTATCCTGACTGACCGTGGGGGAGTTGCACCATTTCAGCAAACCATGGAAACTCTCTTCAGAAGTCTCTCTGCCTCCAAGTGATAGCCTCGCTGCTTCTTTCTTTTGGAAGGGATCTCCCAGGTATGTTACCAGCCTTTCAGATGTTGCTTGACCAAGTGGTGCAATTGAAACAGCATTTAGAATATGTTCGTGGTTCACTGTTTTTCTCCTTCCTAGCTGGTGTGTCTTGTCATTTCTCATACAGAAAGCCAGCTCTTCACTCTGGCTGGTCACTTCTGTCTTTACACTGGAAGTAGACATTGCATGCATGCATAGTTGAGTGCTTTTTACCAACATCTCCTCATGAACAAATTACCCACAAAGTAGTGAAAGATCTAGCCTATTCTTGCTGGCAGGATAATGTTATTAATTATCCTTATTAGCGAGCATATAATAAATAATTAATTAGAAATTAAATATGCTGACAAGTAGTTGTGAAAATGTTACAGAAACTTTCTTTGTCTCCAAGACCTAACTGTAGTGAAATTTACAGACTCAGCATAGTCATTTTAGTCTTGTGAAAAGGCCCAATTTAAATTCCTATAACACCTATCTTTGTCCACATCCCCTTGGAAGCAAGCACTAGCATGTGACAGAAAGTATTCCTGACATCCATTCCCTCAGTGTTTCTGTTTAGTTTTCATTCTNCCCCCCCCATTTTTTTCTGTTCTAAAATCATCATTCAAAGACAAATGTAGTGATAATTCTGTTATTGCTGAATGGTACACTTCCATCTAAAACAAAACAAAAATTAGTGCAGCAGGCTCTCCAGATATTCCTTTTACCTAAAATATTGCTTTCAGTTTTAGCATAATAAACAAATGCTGAATATTTAATAGCCATACTACTACAAGTTTCAAGCGTTACATGTACAAGGCAAAGGTATTCTTAAAATTAAAAAAGGTTTTTAAGGAATTTAGCATGACTTCAAATGAAAATCAGTCTAAATTATATTTATACAAGCTTAAATATGCTATTACTTAAAGCTTGAAAACACATACAGAATTACTGCTGCTTCTGCTACTCATAGCAGAAACAGGCAAGCACACCATGAATCACAGACTCTGTACAACAAGAAAGGTCACAGAATCTGTGAACTAGCAGAGCTTCAAAGACAATCCTCCTAAGTTGAGACATTATGGTGCAGTTCCTCTGTGAGTAGTCTTAGAGCAGTAATATTTTGGCCAATCTGTGAAATTGGAAAACTGGTTCACATCAGTTTATGACCACCATCCTCATCGGTGGCTTTTTCCAGATCTACCTAGCCTCTCTAAGAGAAAGGCTACCCTTGGCAGATTGTCTGGAGCATGAAGACAACTATCTTTCTGCATTTTCTTGAATCTGCCTTATCACACCATGAAACATAATGTTCAGAGGCTTTTCCACAGTCTTTAATTAGCTCACAGACTATATCCCAAAGTCCAAATATACCAGTGGTTGAAGTATAGAGTGCTATAGATTCAGAGCTGATGGTTCCCAGGTTAAGATGTCTTCAAACTGGTGTACCTGTGCAGTTATTTTACAGGTATGTGCTACTTCTGTCATCTTTCTTTTTGCAAAGCCATCAGTTGTGTTTTAAAATCCTTGTGACATGATCTGTCTCTTTCAGTCACTTCTTTTTTCTGTTTTTAAATTGCAAACCACTTTTTTTTGTTCTTCATGACTTGACTGCAGACTAGATAATTGTAGAGCCTTGAGGTTAACTACACATATCACTGCTAATTGTCCCACTGTACATAAACAAAGATTTGGCTTCTAATAAAGTATGCTTGTGGTTATTTGCCTCTCCGCTTTTCCTGATGAAAGTTTCAGTCCTGTCCTTTTGAATCAAGCAGTATTCATCATTCTTAATTCAAGTTTGGCTCAGCTTTTAGTGGATGTGTGTTAAAATGCTTACACATTCTGGGAACAATTAGAATAACATAGTGAGATACCAACCACTTGTTTTTAAAATGGACCAGTGAATTCCCATAGACTGAAACTGGTAATGCCTGAGTTGATAGTGCCTCTGTTGCCTCAAACCCTGGGCTGTCACCTCTATGACACACCGGTAGCTCTGTTCTTATACAGTTCTCCTAAGCAGTGTGGGCAAGGTGGAAAAGGACAATAAAACCAGGGATTGTGCTACCTACTGAAGTTCCTTGTGGAAAGCTACTAGGGGTAAAAAAGACAACACCTTTGAGCCTGGAAATACTCAGTTTTTACTGAGTTAACATGCCTCCTATTTTCTCTTATATTATGGAAGTGCTTCAGAAAGAGGACAGTGTTGGTGTGGTCCAAGGTGATGGTGGTGTTCATGTTAGAGTGAAAGACCATGCTAGTAGTTGGCTGATTGTTGCCAGTGTAAGTCATCCAGTAGCAGCCAGAGCTCCTGGAAGGGCACTGTGAGAGGAGTCCGGGTGCTGAGGAGTTCTGAGAAGATGTCATTCCCTCCAGGAGGGAGGTGGGGATGGCATGAGGCCTTTGGTTTCTCCTGTTGCCGAGCAGGCAAAGGAGAATGCACCATCTCCTGGGTTCTAAGCAAAGGAGTCCAGGACATGTACTCTCCTGGCTGCTCTGTTGGCCACATTTGCTCAGATGGGATGTTCATATTGCACAGCTGACAGATTTTTGCATAGTTCTGGGTGTAACTTTCAATAACTGATATCAGACTTATTGAGCTCTGACCAAAACTTTCTGGAATTTTGGATTTAGATCGCAGCCTGTTGCATGGCTACGCTTCTCCTGGTCCCATGTTTCCCTGGTTTGTCATGAGACAGAAGAGCCCTTTTAGACCCCGGTATCCCTGTATGTGACTGAGTCCTGTCCTTTCCTCTCCCATGGGGAGGTGAGAAATTCACTTGTGGGTGGGTGGGTCATCAGGGCCACAATATATACTAGTCAAAATGTTGAGGGCTTGCACATATTTGACACCAGGGGTGGCAGGGGCACTAGCAGCAGCAGAACAGATGTCCCTCCTCTCCAGGGGACTCCGGTATGGATTAACTGACAGAGCAGTTTGATCTCCAGCCCCTGGGAGTCAGCAGCCTTGCTGCTGTGATCAGGGGAGGCGGGTGGATGTGAATACAGACCACCCTCAGCAGGGCTGAGATCGCACATTTCACATGAGCCTTTATATGACTATTCCACACGGTCACAGGGAGCCAGGGTGCACATCTGGTGGGACTTTTGTCCCAAGACCCAGCACCCCAAACTCTTTCTGCTACCATTATGGACAGTGATGTATCCTTCTGTATCACCTGATGTGGGAACCCTTTAAGTCCTGCTGACGCACGCGGCCAGCTCCAGTGACAGATCTCCAGATAGCGCGTCGCTGCAAGTGAGCAGGTGCTGCCTAAAGCCAAGGACACAAAAGGAAAGAAAGTTTATCCTGTCAGAAGCCCTCTCATTAATCATCTTCAAATGCCATACCGATCAGATGTATTTCTCCCCATTAACAAGCTTATACAAGCAGGCTTGTTTGGCTATAGCTGGCGGTGAGTGTAAGCCACTAGGAACCCACTGTAGAGTGTTTAATTTTTAAAGTTTTCTCCTTTCCAAGGGTGTTGAAAGGTCCCATTTGCGGGTAACACTGCATGCATTGTTCACCCTCCAGAAATCCCTGTGTCTGTCAGCCTCTGGAGAGCTTGTTCTGTCCCTCCCCCTGCAGCCCTGCCCTCTGTGGTCACCTGCGATGGAGGACTGCAAACAGCAGCCTAAGCTCGCCTACCTTCCTTTCTTACCTCCACAAAGTAACTTGTCACAGCCATGAGAAAGGTTTCTATTTAAAAACAAAGAGCTGTGACCGCAGAACTGTGACTAATATTGGAATTTAGCAAGAAGTCAGCTCTTGTTTCAAGAGGTTGTGTTGCAAGTTTGGGAACATTTGCTACTAAAGCTCTTGATGAATGACTCCAGGAAGAGGGAGTTAGTTTTTCTTATTTCTTCTTCTCTTTCAGTGCTCGTTTTGCACAGATGATAATGAGGAGTGTCAGGCAAGCATGTAGCAAACTGTTTTCTCTCTCTTGACAGAGCAAAGCTATCATTATGTCAGTTTGACATTGAGAACCTGCTGGACTTGGACAATAAATAGATCTACAGAGAAAAGCATTTAAAAAAAAAAAAAGAGTAAGCATTATAAATCACTTTGCTTTTTCAGGACTGAAACATTCAGGACATCCCATAGGTGTCCGCTTTTCATCATCCCGCATTCGGTCTTTTCTGCCTCCACTATGTACCATTTAACTCAAGTTCAAATACATTTTAAATGAAAAGCTTCAAAAGAGTTTTTTTTTTTTTTTTTTTCCTTTTGACATGTTTTATTTGCCATAGACACCGACAGTGTAAGAACAACTTGCTGACTCCCAATTCAGAAGTGGCTGCCCAGACCCAAACCAGGCATAGCCAAAAGGGTCTCCATAGGTTCTCAGTACCAAAACATGTCCTTCGCTGTCTCTGCTGCCTCTGGCAACAAGGGCTGCACCTATGCCTCCATCTGGGTTTGCCAAGCTGCACAGCAGTATCTCCCTCCCATAGAAGGTGAACTTCCCTCAGACTTTCTGGGGAATAACTACATTTTTTTTTTTAACATTTTGTAGATTAATTTATTGCTAGTTTCTGTTACTAGGAGCCTTTTTTTTCCAGCATGCACTTTCCTGTTCTATCTCTTTCCTGGGAACAAAGGGGAACGTGTGAGCACTGCACCTTACACAATTACCTGAGATGTGTGGTTTTGTCCAAGAGATTGTGCAATGACCATTGCAGATTCCAAAGGCAGAAATTATAATGAAGTCCTTTTTTTCTTTTCCAGGCTCTGGGCTGCTTGTCTTCCTGTAGTGCACAAGGATTTTTTCCCTGTGGGAAGCCTCATCTGCCTATCCTCCCCTCTGCTCCATTTCTCCCTGCTAGCCAGGGGATCATTGCTGCAGGGTGGAAAGATGCTTTGAGCCTTGTCTGTTCTCCCACTCTTCTGCACACTCTTTCAGCTGGCATGTCCTTGCTCTGTTTTGCTTACAGATGTGCTGATTCCCTGGAAATTGTGTTGAAGGCATCAAGCTACACTAGGAGATCAGTTTTCCTCTGTTTCAAAGCCTGTGTGCTCTAATCTTGTTAATGGTGACAGACACACCTCTTCAAGCAGGCCCAGTGTCCACACCTCAGTTACTAATCATGAAAGAGGATCTTGTACAAGAATTTACCAAATTAACACTTATTTCATCTGGCTTGCAATTCCCAGGTTGACTTTCCTGGAGTTGTGGTTTCAGCATTAAGACAAAATCAAAAATATTCAGTCTGCAGCACGTCCCAAAATGAACTTAGCAGAAAGTGCAGCTGATTGCTTCACCACTTCCACCATCCACCTAAGTGTTTATTATTGTAGCAGGCTGCTTAAAGCATGGTAGTTACTTTAGAGACACAGAAAAATGCACAGCCCCAGCTGCATGCACTGAGGTGGCCAGCATCCTGCTGCCCCTCAGATCAAAGGTGGCCAATGCTGGGACATACTCCACTGGTAGAGACTGGCATAGCAAACCTAGCCCCAGCGTACACAGGGTGTACACATTCTCTTTTTAAGTGGGCTCACTTACCCTGTTTTTATTCTAGATAAACTCTATAAAACCCAGTTTAGCCATGCTAAATCCACCATTCCACTTTTTTCCTTCTGAAGAGAGGCAATTCCTCTTGTTAGAGGACTAGCAGCACATGCTCCAGAGATGGTCTGATCTGACTCTCCCTTACCTTCCCTTCTTAGCTGTAGTAGAATTAATAATGACCATCCTCTGTTTTACTTACAGCACATTAAGATGTAATTTTAAAGGCCTTAATTTAATAAATAGGTTAATTTTTAATACTCTGATGAAGGATAATTAAATCTAACTTGCTTCATACCTTCAATATTTAGAACTGCTTAGTAAGCATGACATAATAAAGATCCAAAGTCACCCAGCCACCAGTTCTGCTCTGATAATCTCTTTTGCATTCACTGGTTTATTCTTATTTATCATGACAAAGATGTCACCCAATACTGCCCGGTTCAGGAAGTGCTTATGCAAGATTTATAAGCACTAAAGCTGACCCTTGCTGATACATAAACACACACCTATTGTATCAAAGAAAGAACTCTTTCCACAGGAGTCAAAATGCTGTAAGTTTAAAGATGTAATAGAGGAGGATATTTATCTGGACCATCTACTGCTTCTTCAAAAGGCATGTCTATGTGGAATTGACACTAATAGTGGATATATGCAAAGACTGAGGATCATATTTATGGCCTTAAGAGATATTTAAGTTGTTGGCTGTGCTTCATCTTTTTTTGGTTTGGAACAGCTCCAGATCAAAGTAAATTTTAACATCTTAGGATGAATTAAATGTTTGATGATTTCATAAGCGCCACTGCATGTCCTTGTTCCTGTGCTCATCTCCTACTCATTCTGCATATCTGCACTGCCATGGCCTTCGTTGGCCTTGCGCTTGACTATTACAGAAAAGAGATTGTAAGCATACTCAAAAAGTTATCTGCTCCATCCAAGGCCTATTGCAGACAATGAAGGACTCCTGCTGCCTTCAGGGGCTTTGAATAAAGGTCTATGTGGTCAAAATAAAGCCCAGGGCTTGCTGAGCTAAACGTTTTTTGTAAAGATATTATTTAGCAATGTTTATTGTAACATAACCCTTGCTGTTGATGCAGGTCATTATTTCAGGACACGCAGCAATACAGTATGAGTATTTCATGTAACGGCTATGTATTCATACATATATGCTTTTTTACTACTCTCATGCAAAAATTTTGAGTCTTCATAGGAGATTTCTTTTTGTTAGAATTTTAAAAGTATGTGGGTAAAATGTGATTATTATTTTTTTCAAGGCTGCAGAAACCTGCAAAAACAGTTGCTTGCCATGCTATATGTATTCTTATTTGAGCAAAAGTGTTGAGCAAGTGAGACAACTTCTTGTAGAAGTACTGTATATTTTGGAAGTGAATGCATGCAGGTGCCTTGCCCTGACACAAAATCCATCACACAACAGCACACCAGTGATTTCTGTGAGACAGCAGCCACTGAGAAAGGGAATGGCACCATGTCAAGCTGCCAGCATCAGAGTGGCATCAAGCCACTGGTGTTTGGTGTTGCCAGTAATGAACAGTCAAGTTTTAAACTCCAAGACAGTGTTTAAAGCTCACTCATTTCTATGTTGCACTAAAACACTGCAGTGCAAAATCCCTCTGTGTTATTGACATGGTGTTGAAGGCTGCCACCACAGCCTTGGCTTACATTTATCTTCAAAGCACAGGGTTGCTGATGTGGTGCCAGCAAATCATCTTTTGACACTGCAAATGAAAGTTTTGTAGGCTTATGTCTGGATATGGTACCATTCACATCAAGGAAATTTCTCACTGGCCTCCCCCCTAGGAGCGCTCTCAGTGCATACCCTAGCTAAACCCCTGTACTCTTGACTGCAGTGATTTACACCCACCTTCCCCTGGAGCATGTAAGTCTCTCTCCCCAAAATGTTCATCTTGTTAATACCAACATAAGCCTGGATGATAATTTATTTGAGTGGTAGAAATAATTCATTTAGACCCTAATGTGATTTTTCTATCAAGCCATGAAATCTGATTTTTTTTTCCGTCACCATGTCCAACTGATTGAATGTGTTTTCTGTCTTCATGATTTACACTGTACCTAATTGTAGCATGAACAGGTTAGCTTCTCAGAAATAACTAACAGGTGTACAATTATGTGCACTCACATTACTCCCATCCGGGTGATTTCACACTTCATATCCAAATGCAGCAGCTTATTTTTCTTTTTTGGCAAGTGGTTGAAAACTAACTCAAGGTGGAATGTGCCCTGCTGGAAATCAAACTGCAAGCATGAAACTTCACCATGGTCTTAACACAATGTTTGTTTCATGTCATAAAGTACCATAGAAAGTTGTCAGTCAGGTGACTTCATTATTTGTGTATCCCATGAAGTATATTTTAAAGACAGATCACAGTCTGTGTAATTATTGGGAAGGTGTAAGTTGGAAGAATCATATCAGCAATGACGCTCCAGACAGTTTTCAATATGCTTTAGCTAGACTTATAGTGCATGAGATGCTAATGACATGACACTCACAGAATCATGAATAAGAGCCAATAACTTTGTTAATATTTGTATTTTTTTAAAGATTTTATAGAACATTTTAATTTTGTAGCTGGTTTCCAGTTGCTGTTCCTGTTATGCAAAATATATATATTATATATGCAAATTGAAGGCTTCAGTTTACTTTTGCATGTAACAAAATCAGCTCCCTAAATTGAAGCTAGTCTTTGACTTTCCAAACAGTTCTTTCCCAAAGCCATTCTACTGACAGCTTGTCTGTGCAGAGCTATAGGACAGGCTGCTATGCATTTGAGTACCAAATAACAGAGGCAGTTTGATCGTCACAGTGAGGTGAGTGTGGGAAGATGTGGCCTGCAGTGACTGGAAAACTAATAATTTTAGAGAAAGGGTTTAATTACATTTTCACTGGCTGTGACATATCTTCAGCCATCTCTTTTCTCTCTAAAGCCAGCTGACTATCGCTTGATGCTGAACACTACTTTGAACAGCAACTAGAAGTCTTCTTGCTATCTTGTATGTTCTTCAAGCATGTTAATGACATACCTAATGCAATGTCTTTAAGATAAAGACTTCCATGTACTTTGTCCTAGCACTGAAGACAATTTTGTCTTGTGCAAACGCTGTTTGTCCTACTGGAGGTGTACACCATGGGTTCTGAGCATTGAACTCTCCGTTACTTCAGTTCTGGCACTGATTTCTCTTCTGTTAGAAAGCTAGTTCCAAAAATTCAGGACTTCGCTACCACTGTATCATACTGGTATGAGAAACACAAAGTTAATTGTAAGAAAAAGATGTGCCTGACACACATTATAAAAAGATACCCTGTGGCCAGCATAACATCAGAAGCTGTTAGGACTGATGTTATTAATATTTTTTATTAAACAATTTTTCAAGTGACTTTAACTGAAAGAAAGGAGCTGTCAGAGGTACATGCAGTAAATTAAGGGAGGTTAAGAACCTACAGGAGGTACATGCAACTGGGTCTTCAGTTTGTCCGCAGTGGGATCTACCAGCTTTTATTACATACCGACTTCAGTGTGAGACAAACAACAAGAAGGGCAAAACTGAACAAAATGCACAGATAAGGTGTTTGTAAAGAGTCAAGGAGACAGGGCAAAGACCTCTTTCCAAAAGTAAGAATTTGTGGCATTCTTTATAGAGCCTACAGTTCAAGTCCATATTGAATATATAACTTTTGCACACTTGGCTCTTCCGGGCTCCATAAAGATCAAAAAGGAGCCAAAATACTGCAAGACCTTCAAGAACAAGCTGAAAATGTATGGCTGCCCTCCAGAGGTCTTTCCCTGGTTTTGTTCAGCAACAATTAGTAATAATAGGCATTGCAAGAAGGCCAAGTGCGTGCTGCGTCTGTTTAGTATTTTGCACGTCATTCAGAAAAGGCTTTCAGAACAAGATGCTCTTATATATTCCCTGGAATGATTTTCCCTCTTTGAGTTATGCAGATCTCCTTTAGAGAAAAAAACCTTTCAAACTGCTGAGCTACGTTACCTCCCCTGAGGGAGTGCCGGCTGTGCAGTGCTCCACACTGGGCAGGTTTAGGCTCCTGGGCTCTGCCAGGTGGACAAGGAGCTTGCCAAGCTGACTGGGTGGGCTTCATCACGGAAGCCACACCTGAAAGGAGGCATTACAAGGCAGCTGGACAGCTAGAACAGGGAAACAACCTCATATTTTCCTCAGGTGAGGAATCTGGTAACCTACTGTTGCCATGCAACTTCTTGGTGTCTTCAAGACAGTCAGAGACCTTCCTGTGCACCAGCAAGCACAGGGTGCCTTTCCCCTTGCTCCCCTCAGCTGTGGCAGCTGTAACGCAAAGCTGACTATCCAGTCTGTGACAGCATGGGTATCAAAGCAAGGGAGAGGTTGGTTGTCCTGTTGTTATCCTGGTATTCTCTACCACCTGGTCAGATTTCAGGTAGGGTCATATATCTGAAGCACAGAGATTTAAGTAACTCTCAGGCAGTCATAAAGGAACAAGTGATTTTCATCTCTCAAAGAGGATAATGTGGGGAACTGTAACTTTTAAATGTACCTTATGAGACACATTTGGAACAGCTTATGTTATTCCAGGACCCGTGTTACATGCTGCTGGCCAACAGTAGCCTCCAATACTGTGGGAAGGGTATCTCTGCCAGACTCTCTGGCAATGTGGAGTACCAAGAGTTGAAGGGACCGAAAAATATCCACTGTAGCAGCATGGAGTAATGAATGTCATCACCATACCTGAGTGTAGACAGAAGTGTGGAGAGAAAGTGGAAAAGGTTATGCAGCTGATTGTCCTATATATATCTACAAGCAAAAAAGACAACACCTGATGGAAGCTTTCTTTCTGACAACAGCCATCCCTAAGGAACTTCATGTTTTAAATGGTTTCAAGTGACCTGGACAAAGGCTGCTAAATATGATATGCTAGTATAGACATTTGGAGACGGCTACATTCCACAGGAAAAAGAGATAGTCTGTCAGACAAGGCGTTCAGAAAGGAGCAGAAAGCTGAAATATATATATGATCAACTCAGGGCTGAAAAGGCAACCCTTTCATTTTTAAGAGCTCCTGCGAAGAGAACCAGAGGGTGACATGGGTGTGGGGTAATATACTCATGGAGAAATTAATGTAAGGCCCAGAACCAGCCACTGACAAAGCAAATGCACAGGGAAAGCTGCTCAGGCTGGACTGCAGGTTTATCAAGGTGGGCAGCACACAAAGTCCTCAGAAAGCATCCCTAGAGCTACACTCACACTGGCAATCTCCAACAAAACCAGCAGTTGGAGAAAGATGCACAAATTTCAGTGGATCACAGCTCTTTGCAAGAGGTTGCCAATGCCAGCAATCAATGAAGAAAACTCAGCAATGGCCTAATGCAGTTAACCTTCCCTGAGGTAGAAGGATGGAGTAGATGGCTTTTTGATCCCTTGCAAATCTGTCTTCTAGGACTGCGTAAGAGCACCATTCTCCCAGGGGAGTTTCTCACTGGAGAAACAGGGAACATAGCACAGGGAAAGAATGGACTGTCAGCCTACAATATGATAAGCCATTTATTAAGTTAAACTCAGGCACTGGTAGGCAAGCCTATAGGCACCAGAAACACTGATGGCTGGTCTGAAACAAGTTACAGACACCATAACCTAAACAGGAAATTCTAGGCTCTACAGTGATGCGTTTGTCATTCACGGAGAGTCTGAACTGGATATACCTGTTAACAACTGCGAGACTGTGACATTTGTTGTAGTACAGGAACAAAGTACCCACAATTATATTTGCAAGTTGTTAGCTCATGGAGTCTCCGTGGAGGAGAATAGGACCCTAATAACTGGGCAGAAGACAACATAGCTCTCAATGGGGTACAGACCTGTGCTGAAAAGGTCCAGCTGTCATACTGTTTACTGCCTTAGGAGATTTCTGACTTTCTTACAGAGAAACAAGGGAGAGATACACGTTATCCTGCTGTAGTCATGGTATTTACATTAGAAGAACCAGAGGAGATGAACAAATATTACCTTTCCCATTGAAGGAGAAACGCTAGGAGAGAAGGCAGACAACAAATACGGGTTGGTTTTTTTTCAGTCAGGCACATGTTCATCAGTGCTTGTTCAACCACTTACTTTGGGTTGCCATTGGGTAGCCCTCAATGTCCAAAGGTTTTAATGATAAGGTGGGTAGTCTCTGAGTTGATATGGAAGGTCCACAGAAGTGATGCTTTGGTCTGATAGGAAAAGAAATAGTAAATAAGGTCAAGTGGAGGCCCATGCCTCTTTTCTGCAGAAAGAGATCATGCTGCTGAACTAAGGTGGAAACTTGGCATGACAGAGTCAGACATCTGGGAGAGTGGTCATGGGTAAGGTGCATCATAATCTGACGGGCCATCGCTGTATGACGGAGTAGCAGTATGGTATGTCAGGTACCAGATTATGAGGGAAGCCATCAGCAAATGCCTGCCCCAAGAGGTAAGAAAAAATGGGGAAAAGGCTTAAGGCTGTTGAAAAAACCAGCATGAGTTAGCCTCTAATTCAGAGTATTGCTAAGTACTGTGCTATCACAGCTAGATTGTTTTCAGGACTCCATCCAGCTTTGGTTACATACAGCTCACCCAGATCTGCCCATAACACACAGCAGTCTGCAAGGCAGATACATCACAGGTTCATTTCAGCGAGCAACTTTGGGCCACCTGACACAGTCCCACTGGACTTGGGTCAGGGAGCAATACTATGCTGTGGATAATTGTGCAGGGCTGTGATGGGTGAGACAGGCATTTGTTACACTCCTTGGAGCCAAGCCTTCCTGAGCAGCAGCTGCTACAGGCAGCTTTGTGTCAGGGAGCAAAGAGCCTGGCTGCTGCTGGGCTGGCCAAGCACTAATAGGTACCCACAGGGCTATTTCCTTCACGGCTGTGGTGGAGGATCTCACAGAGGGAGGCTGTGTGTTCCCTGGATGTCCCACTTGAAGAGCTTCTCCTTCCAACTCCGCAAACTGCAAATCCTGCCTCATTAAGGGGTCACCGAGGTAAAGTAACGACCACAAGATACTCATGATACTTTGGAGCCGGCTTTGTGTTGCTGCAACTGTTTCCAAGGCTGGGGGAGCCTTTCAGGCCAGGTGTATTTATCAAATTCACTCTCTCTAAATTTATTCTGGTATAGCTTTTCAACTCATTGTAGCTACAAAAAAGAGATCCAAAGAAAGCATTGGTTATTATTTTTTTAGGCAGAAAATGGTATGAAAAAATGTCCTGGTTTCAGAAGGATAGGAGGCTTATGTGTAAGACAGCCAGTAAAATATCCTGTCACAAGTGAGAAAGCAGATATATGAATACACCCAAGGAACTGGAAATGAGCTGAATAGAGCTTGGCAATCAGTACAATCGCTCATATTTGAATTCCTCACCTCCTGAATAGCTCAGCTCTTGTGCTGTGTTTTTAATTTTAACACATCTTCCGCCACTGGCCTTGCTCAGGAGCAAATAGAAGATGTCTACAAGTAGGGGTTTTTGTGGTTATCAAAGACTGTAGGGTCAACAAGAAGTGTAGAAATGCATGGTGTCCAGGAGGGAGAAAGATGAGGGGTGATGGATGGAACAGACTCACCAAGCGGTGGCTTGCAAAGAGGAGGTCCTTGTAACGGCAATAGCAAGGAGGACTTCCAAAGATAGCACTGCCTCACTCAGCCCAGAAAATGGCACAGGCATGGCTTTAGCTCTGAAGAAACAGGAGTGCAGGAACACATGGCATAACCCAATTTGTACAACCTGATGGTTGTTCAGGGAGAGAGGACTGATAAGTGATTGAGATGGAACAAGAAAGCCTGACCTCTGTTTTTGGTGATACCACACCTTGCTGCACCGTGTCATGAAAGCGGTGAGACTTGGGGTGCTGCGGAAATGACAGCTGAGCATGCATCCAAACCTACTCAAAGGACCAGGGACACCCACCATCCACCACATGCATAAATATCCATGCTTGAACACACAAGTTCCTGCTGAGACGAGGCTTTAAATCAAGCTTCAGAGCTCACTCATACGTTAAAGAATATCCATGGGCAAAGCCAGTTTCACCTCTGCCTGAAGGATGAGAGCATTAAATACAGGGAGACACAAGCCTATGCAGACCTGGGTTTCAAGCAGATATTCCTGAGGGATTCATGACCATTCCTTGGAAGGTTTCTATCTATTCATATTCAATTTAGGAAGAGATTGCAATAGCCTAAGTCTCGTGCCTAGACATGAGGCTTCAGAAACACAATATGGACACTGTGTGGTACTAGTTACAGGCAGGAATTCATACAGGAAGTCTGTGGGATACAGGAGTCTGCTTATTTGATGTAGCTCACAAGTGCCGCTTTCTTCTTGCAGTATGGATGTAACCCTATTTCTTAGTCTGTCTATTGGTAAAATGAGGATACAGCTTACCTATAACATGTGGGAGTAATAAGCCTCAACTAAATGATGCTTACAAAGTGTTTGCATTCCTTGAAAGGAACGTGTTGTACAAACACAAAATATTTCACTCAAACTTTATGTAAAGGTTGCATTTATAAATGGTGCACAAGTGGGTAACAAATGATTAACAGATGTTATAGCCATGTTACAGAGATTAATGTATTCTAGATGGTTATAAACTATCTATTGAGTTGCTGGACTCTTTAAGGATCTAGAGAAGTAGATTAACCATGGATTAAAATATCAATCATATGTTAAACTCACTTATAAATGTACCCTCAGTAAAAAAAGTGAATATACTTTTCATGAGGTTTCATTCATGGGAAAAGAGGAATGGTGAATCAAGCCTATCTTTTCACTGTTGCAAACAAGATGGAGGGGAAGCATTACTCTTTCCTTTAAGAAGCTTCATTTTGTTGATACAAAAGAATTCATGTGATGGAAGTTACACAGTTTTAAACCTCTCTTCTCTTGCTCTGAGAAAGACTAAAATCCCATATGCCTATGGATTAGACTCTTTGCAGTCTTTTTCCTACATAAGTACTAAAGTGCATTTGTTATATCATTCTCCTTAAAAATTGATAGAGAGCAAAAATAAAGTAGGTATAAAAATACAAAAACCTAAACCTCAAATTATTCAACTCCCCCAGGGATATAACATTAATGAAACTAATAAATAATGTGGTAGCAAAAGCAGCCTTTGTATCCAATTATTACGTTTAATGTCAGCCTTCTTCAGCAGTGCTGCTCCAATTCAACAACTGTTACTTAAACACTTCCAACTTTTTACAGCTTTTAACTAGTCCCATGAGAATGATTACTCCAGCTTTGTAAGTTATTCAGCACTCGGCTTTTTGTTCTCATCCTCTGTTTTTCTATCATTTTTATAAATCCTGATTTTTTCAGAAGCATTTTTTGGTGCTTAGTGTCATTTAGTAACAAATGTATTAGACCATGAAAGTGATCCTGCCCTTGTCTACTCTGGTGCAAATCCAGAATAAGTCAATAAAGGTACAGGTGGTGTGACACAACAACGTATAAAACGTCTACAGGGTCTGACTTTCTTCTAAATAACCTTTTAAGCCCTCTCTTCTGCCTGGTTCTGTTCATGGGGGTGTGAGTTGCTCTGTCGAAGATAATAATTACCACTATAATCACCCCATAGGGTTACAATCAGTCTGTGGTTTAAAACAAATTGTCTGCCATTTTGCCTGGTCTTACAGGCTCGCAAAGGGTGCACCTTGGTACCCTTTACAGCATACCAGCTTATACAGGATCTCTGGGCTCCTCCATTGATTAGCCACTAAGTCTCTAAGTATGGAAGGCAAATGATTCCTGCTGTTTGTGTTTCAGGAGTGAAATGTTTGAGACAGAAATGATTAACATGAGCCCAGACTGTGTAAAATATTGGTGCTAACCAGCAGCTATCCACCCAGTATTATCAAAAACACCACCCGTTCGCCTACGCACAGTGTATCGGACACCGCTAAATGACAACAGCTGGTAAATGATGACTCGTATATAGCCTGTGGTAAACCAGTTTAACTAACTCCATCAATTTTCTCTTCAATTTAAATTCATAAACTGTTACTCCTTGTTGTGTAGTAAACTCCAGTTCAGGGCAGTAAACCAAAAGAGCGAGACCTGTAGACTATCCTGATCAAGCCACAGCTGCAGCATGGGACAGACCTTCTGAGAAGGATTGGCAAACAAAGCCCTGCTTGGGACCATAGCAAGCACAGAATGAAAATCTTGATTTTTTTTTTTTAATCTTTACTTTCAAACAATGTGAGACTTCTTTGCAAACTCAATTCCTACATGTTTTCTGCTGCTGGCCTGTTGTTTACCTCCCTTTACATATGCATTTTATTTCATGGTTTTATTAATTGAGGTCTTCCCCCCTTCCCCATCCCATGCCTTGTGTTTCAGAAGTAACAAAAGAAACTGTATCAAATCAATAAATTCCTAGCTGAGAGGCCAGCTTCATCTAAGCCCTTACACCCACTGGGCATTGGCTTGCTGAGTGTAACCTGAAATCTTAAAACACTTTCTAGATGAACATTAAGGTACAAATGAGGGCTGGTTTGTCTCTCAAGTCAACACTTAAAATGAAAAAGCTGATGATGTTTTCATTGAGGTGGAAAGAGTGACAGACGGCCTCTTGACAGAGGATTACCAGGAGAGAGAAAACAGAGCTAAAGTTCTGTTTTCACTTTCCAACTGTAGAGTGAAGGAGGGAGGTCGGGGGGCTGGGGAGGAGGTTGGGAGTTGGGAACTGCATTTTTCCTTATGTTTTTTTTTGGGCTCAGTTACACATATATCACCATGGCTAAATTAAAAGGCCTGTATTATGCTGATGGATGGGCAATAGGTTTTGCATGGAACCACAGGAACTCTCAGGATAACATTGGCAATACCTGCACTGAAGGGAAATTGACAGTATAAGATGACTGTTAAGCTTCCCTTCCAGTAACAGACTGGGATTCAATCCATGCAAGCTCTTTCTGTACTCATCTTTTTGCAGCAAAACACTTCAGACATCTTTTAGGTCCCAGTCCTCAACAAAGTACTTAAAGACAGAGGAGCAGAAATTCACTCTAAACTCCCTTGCAAAAGCTAGAACTGGGGAAAAAAAACAACTCACACATCACAAGAAAAAAAAGCAGAGCTAATTCTGGGGTGCAGCTGAATGCTCTGAGTTGTATTTCTCCTGCCACCAGGAGTAGCTATTCCAACGATGAATAGGTCTTCCCCAGGCACAGGGAGCAAGCACAAGCAATGACAGCAAACATCCACACAGCATTGTTAACTGAAAACATGGGGAAATTTTCTAGTAACTCACATCTTTAGTGTGGTGGAGGCCTACTCCTCATCCTCTCTGAGGTCAGGCTGTTGTCTTCAACTGGAAATTATAATACCTTGCCATCTCACTGCTGCAGCCCATGTCTCAGGATCAAGCTATACCTCAGTCCTTCCAGATGTCTGTATTTCCCTTGCTCTGAGGTAGTAGACTATTCCCATCAGTGGAGGCCTCTGACCCCAGCATTTCCAGGAAGAACAACTTTATAGTCTCTGATGATACTAATGTTTCTGGATGCTGGGCCATTCTGTGAGAGCAAAGGGGACTTGGAGGACAAGAAAAAGCAGCTACCCTCTCAGTGACCTTCTATCTTCTTGCTGCTTGGCTGGCTTTGCCCATATACCTCTGGACAGCAGTAGCAGGGACAACTGGCTGTCCACCCAGCCAAGACATCTATTTTCAAAGGGAAAAACTACTGTACTGTCTGAAAATCAAGCCCCTTTTTAGGGTCCTTCAGGTCAGGCATCCACTCAATTCCTGCCATCTCCTGAAAAAAAACAACAAAATAAAACTATTCACCATGTCTGACAAATCTTGGCCAGGTTCATCTCTGCAATTTCATGGCCAGAGTAAACACTGCAAAAGACCCACCACACACTTTCCTGCAATGTCATTCCTCCACCACACATGCTCATACAAAAGTTAAAAAAAAAAAATAAAGTGGAAATAAACAAAGCAAAATATGATTGAATAAATCACACATACAGTGAATGTTAACCCAGATGGAAATGTTTAGCATGTTATAAAATACATTTTGGTTTTAAGAAAAAAAAGATAGAAATAGAGACACTTCTACAGCAAGTCTGACCCTAGACTAGAAGGCTCAAAACATCATAGAACTGGATGGCACCACTGCACTGCATGGCACCAGAGTATCTTGCATGTGTTGCCACTCTCCCATTAGAATGCAGGTAAGAATTAGACCCTGAGGCCAATATGTAGCAAAAGGGAATATCAGAATAGGCCTCTACCTATAGCAAAGCAGCAATATAGGGAAGACAGGGCTAGGAAGTTTGAAAGAGTATCAGGTCAACACTGTCATGCAGGCAGCAGGACAGCAGGGACTGATCATGAAGATTGGACAGCACTGGAGAGCAACTGCAACTCGATTTTAGAAAGAAGCTCCAAATTCAAGTTAGAGATGCAAGAAGCTCCAAATGCAAGTTAGTGAAGGAGGCTTTTCTATGGGTTGGTTTGATTTTTTTTTTTTTACTTTTGCTGTTTGGTAGCTGAAGTAGTTGATCAATCTGATCAATTTCAGCATTTGTGTAGTTAACAGACTTCTCAGTTAATTTAGAATGTTGCTATGTGATCACCTGAAGCTGAATTACTGCCAGGACATCCACAGTTTTATTCTTTTTTTGAATGCAAAAGTGCAATCAGTTATTGACAGAGAAGGAGACAGAAAAGAAAGGAAACATTAAAGTTCAGTAAAAGAAAGAGTAAGATAAATCAAAAATGCAGAAGTAAGTCACATAGAATGGAAAGTGTAAGGGCATCCATATGTATTTATGTGACTTTTTTTCTGTTATTTTCTATGTTTTATTACATTTTCCTGGCAGAAAAACAGAAGCCTAAAGAACAGAGGAGACCAGCTTACATTGGTGACGGGAGGAGCATCCTAGGCTGACTAAGAGCAAAAGAAGTTTGGACCGGTAGGTAACACAGGAACATAATTGTTCCTGTTGGAAGGTGCATTATCTGAGGCTGCTTTGTATCTCAGAGGTCGGTAATTGCCATGGGCAGAATGTTCTCCTGAGGCAACGTGGTAGTAGTCTGCAGAAATTACAGTAGAGGTGTTTATGGCCATGAGAATTTTGAGACACCTTTCCTTCCTGTTGAGGAGCAACATGAGCAGCAAAAGTACATGCACTTCACTGAGTCAAGCTAAGGCTGCAGAACCTGTGACTGACAATTTCTGGGAGACAATTCATTCATTTTGAAATTTATTACATGCAGTCTACATTAACCTCTTACAGGAAGCACCTCCAGAGGCACAGTAAAAATTATTTTTCCTGTGCAAACCACTTGTAGTGAGATAGTTTTTCCCACTGCCTGAGCTGTCCACCCTCTCCATCACCATGTCTCAACCTACTGTAAAGCAGAGCATCAGAGCTCCTCATCAGCTGCCTTAGTATCAGGGCCACTCTTTCTTTGTGTTTCTCAGCACAGGCATTAGATAAAGTATGCCTTTTGATTACTTTAATCATAAAAGAAAGCATATAAGGTGCTGTTATGGGTTTGTGTGACGCGGTTTTCCCTTGGTGGCAGGGGAGGGGGGCTACAGAGGCGGCCCCTTTAAGAAGTTGCTGGAAGAATTCGCCGCCCCAAAATGTCGGACCCGCGCGCCAAAATGTCGGACCCGCC